>RJWT010052966.1:0-10487 GCA_004365215.1 Cuniculus paca | reverse complement strand
TAATCCCTAGGAACAGACGTCCCTGTCCTGGACCCTCTCGCCTTCCACACCAGCCTGGGGCTTCCTGGCCCTGCCAAATGACGCCAGGCCACTGAGCTGCACTGACTGGGTGCTGTCACCACCACAGCATACAGCCCAGGAGGGCTTTTGTCCCTGTGTGCCCAAGACTCCCCTCCCTACCGAGAGACCCTGGCATAACTGGACAGACATCGAGGAGATTCCACCACAAGTGCCAGCCCAGGAAACCTCCCCAGCCCCGTACAACCAAGTCCTCCTCCTCACTGAGAATCATCAGGTCTAATGACAAGGAGGATCCTGCCACCACCAGCTTCCCCTTCCCTGCAGGCGTGGTGCTCTGGCCACAAACACACAGCTGGGAAGTGCTACTCATCCTCACTGGCCTGAGACTCCCTTTCTGCAGCTGAAGGTTCCAGGGTCCCAGCCAGGGGAAGCCCCTTACCCATCTCAGGAAACACAAAAAGGAGCAATAATAGCACCAGAGAGACCAAAATAGCTCTCATTCCTAAAATCCAGGAGTCACTGAAAACTCAGCAGACAAAAGTAGGCCAGATCTGTGTATTAAAACCAATCAGGATACCTTTCTACTAAAATAAAGAATTTAAAAAGAACAGTCTCCTAAGACAATGCCTACCGCGTTCAGGAAGGAAATGAAAATGACCCATATACCAAGAACCAAGACATCACAATGAGAATGGAAAATATAATCAACTGATGCTAAGACCAAGATGAATCAGCTGTTTTCATTGTCTAACAAGAATTTTAAATAAGTCACCATAAAAACGCTTCAGCAAGAAATTCTCTTGAAACAAATGAAAGATGTAGAATATTTCAGCAAAGAGCAAGGCGTGAAATAGGACTGAGCAGCACTGACCAAGGGAAACGGACCATCACAGCCACACTGCCCAGGAATCCTCTTCGTCACGGTGGGCCCAAGATGCCTTTCCCAGCAACTGAACAGATAAAGTGAAATACAGTAACAGAAAAAAATTCAAATTCCCTAGACAGAATCAATCATAGAGTTCATATGACAGAGGATAAAATTCATAAGATGGAGAACAGATCAATAAAGTTTACCCGGTGTGAGTAACAGAAAGAAAATAAACTAGAAAGGAACTGAGCAGAGCCTCAGGGACCTGCAGGACAATAACAAAAGATCCAATATCCAATGATCATTTCACTGGAATACCAGAAAGAGAAGAAAAAGAGACTGGGGATTAAATACTATCCAAATAAATAATAGTTAGCAATTTATCAAATACACTGAAAGAGGTAAAATGTACAGATCCCACAAGATACAGATACAGACACATAAATAAAGTTTAATTCCTTGGTACCTCAGGATTGGTTCCAGGAACTCCTAAGAATTAAAAAAATACACAGATACATAAGTTCTTTATACAAAATGGTTTAGTATTTGCATAAAACCTATCCACAGCCTTCTTTGTACCTTAAATCACTGCTAGATTACTTAGAATGCCTAATATGATGTAAGTGTTTTATAAATAGTTATTGCATTATATTGCTTGGGAAATGGTGCCAAAAAAAGTATGTACTCACTTGATCAGAAACATTTTTTTTCCAAATGTTTTTGATCTGCAGTTTATTAAATCCACAGATAAGGAATCTACAGATACAGAGGGCTGGAGTTTATCTCAAAGGGACCCAAGAAAGAAAGTATCTAGAGGAAAACAAATTTAAATGACAATAAGATTCCCAATCTGACACTGGCGATCAGGAGAAAGTGACACAATACTTTTAAAGAGCTGAAAGAAAGGACACTCAATCACAGGTTTTATGTGTAGGTCATTTTTCCTTTTAGAATAAAGGGAAAATAAAGTCATTCTCAGATGAGGGAAAACTAAAATAATTTGTGACCAGAAGATTCATCCTTCAGGATTAGCTAATCGAAGTTTACTAAACAAAAAGGAAATGATAACAGAAAGATTCTTGGAGCATCAGGAAGAAAGAGTAATGGGAAGCATAGAATAATGAATATACCTTACCCTTCTCTTCATGAGTTTTATAAATCATCAAAAAGAATACTAATACTCAAGACAATAATATCTAAAAGCAGTGAATGCAAAGGCAACTAAATAGAAGTGGGAGTTCCATAGTACACCATAGTGAGGCACATATGTATATAGGAAAATAAAGAGAAGCCAATAAGAGCAATTTAAAGATTACTGATATACTACAAATAAGTCAAGATTGTACCCTCAAAACATGTAAGTAAACTAAAGCAAGCTAAGAATTAAATGTATACACAATACCATTATGATTTAGCTCTTAAATGTTAAAAAAATAATGATCTTAAAACTAAATGATGTAAATACAACAATTAAAAATGCAGAAACTGGCAAATTGCATTAAGAATTGCTCAACTCTATGCTGCTTGCAAGAAACTCACTTCAAAGGCAATAATAACACAGGTGTCTAAAAGTCAAAAAATGCAAACACTGATTTTAAAAAGCATGATGGGCTACAGTAACATCAGATAAATAAAATCACCAGGGAAAATGTAGACCATTATGCAATGTCAGAAGGAGCAATCCACCAAGAAGACATAATGATCCCATATTTATATGCTCCAACCTACAGAACCTCAAAATGCATAAGGCCAAAACAGAGCTGATAGGAGAAAAAGACAAATTCATAAATATAGTTGGAAATTTCAACTACACTTATCCTAGAACATCTAGCATCCTAACATCTGCTAGAACTAATAGAAGATCAACAAGGATATTTAAACTGACAACCACAATCAACCAACAATGTCTAATTGATGTACAACTCCACCCAACACCAGCGGAATACAACATTTTTCAAGTGCCCCTTGGATATTCTTCAGACAGATTGTATTCTACACCATAAAAAACCTCAGTGGATTTAAAATAATTGATTTTTACAGAATATTTTCTCTTATCATGAAGAAATCAGACTAGAATTCAATAGCACAGAGACAAGAAAAACCTCTAAATGTGGAAATTAAAAACATACTCGCCTAATTCCTGAGTCAAATGGGAACTCTCAAAGGAAAATTTTAGAACATACATACAAATGAATAAAATGAAATACAACATATTAAGTGTGTGGAGTAAATTAAAACAGGGTTCTAATGAAGGAAAATGTATAGCACTAACAGCTGACACTAGAAAACAGTAAATGTCTCAAGTAATCTGTGATTCTACCTCAAGAAATCAGAGAAAGAAAGCACAAATAAACCTAAAGCAAATAGAAACTTTAAAATAGTAAAACAGTAACAGAAATTATTAAAATTGAAAATAAGGAAGCAACAGAGAAAATGAAGGGAACAAAAAGCTGATTTTTAAAAAATATTAAAAATGATAGACTAACACAAATACTAAGAAAGAGATACATCGGCAAAGTCAGGAAAGACACAGAAGTTATTACTACAGGCACTGTACCTCAATGATATGAAAAACACAAACAACTTTATGAACTTTATGTTCACAAATGTGACAAGTTAGAAGCAATGGATAAGTTCCTTTAAAACGACAAATAATCTGTTCAATTCCTGGAAACCCACAAACAACCAAAACTCATCCATGATGAAAGTAATAGTCAGAATAATACAATAACCGTCAAAGGAGTTGGATTCTGTTAAACAACCTGAAAACTCTGGGCCTTTACTGTTCCACTGGAGAATTGTATCATGCACAACAGCTTCCATAAGGCAGGAGACAAAGGAATTCCTTCCAACATATTTTACAAAGTTTCTCCTACCCTGATGCCAAAATAAGATAAATACAGCACATAAAAGAAAACTACAGCCTGATAGTTTATGAACTTAGAATTAAAAAGTCCTCAATAATGCACTGACAAAATATTATCCAACAATGAATTACAAGCTGCATTGCTAGAAGGAGCAGGTGCCCTGATCAATTCAATGGACCCAGAAATAAACCCACGCAAATGTGCCCAGATGATTTAGGACTTAGGTACAAATGATGATGAAATAAGTGGACTTCCACAGGCAAAAACAAAACAAAATGAAAACCCCAACCTCAACTTCACAATTTAAAAAATAATTCAAAGAGGATTTAGGAATTAAAACTTTTCAGAAAAAAACAGCTGATAAACCTTTGGAAGATAAGGATGGTCAAAGATTCTTAGACCTGATACCAAAAACATAATCCATGAAACAAAAAATTGATAACTGAACTTGATTAAAATTGAAAATTTTAACTTTGCAAAAGATCCTTAACAAACAATGAAAAATAACCAGAAAGCACAATAAAAAATTTGCAAAATGCATGCCCAAAGGGTAGTATCTACACCATACAAAAGATTATCAAAATCCAAAAGTACAAAACAAGAAATCCAAGTGGAAAAATAGGCAAAGATTTGCACATTTAACTGAAGAGGCTATCCAGTTGACAAATAAGCACGTGAAAGTGTTCAACATCAGTGGCCATTAGGGAAGTGAAAATTAAAATCACAGCAAGATGTCTCTGTATAACTATCAGAAAAATAGTGCTGACGCCAAAGGCTGTTGAGCATGGGAAAAAACTATTATTATACATTGTATCACTGGAGTGTAAATGGGGCAGCCATTCAAGAAAATGATTTGACAGTTGTTTCTTTATGCCACTCTATATGTAATTACCATATGACCCAGCAATTGCACACTTGACCATTTATACCAGAAAACCAGTACACTAGCAAATTTACTCACAATTACCAAAATCTTCACAGAATGCAGAAGCCCTCTAATGGTTCAATGAGCGAACAGTTGAACAGTGGTATCTTTGCTCTGGAATATACTCAGCAATAAAAGTAAGAGACTATTGTATCGACCCAACAACTTGGATGAGTGTCTAGGTGATTATACTAATTGAAAGTAAACCAATCACAAAATTATAACCTTGTATGAGTCAATTTGTGCGACATTTTTGAAAATGACAAAATTTTAGAAATTTTAGAAATTGAAGATGAATAGCAATCAGTGATTAGGGATGCAGAGGACGAGGGAACAAAAAGAAAGAAGATATGGTTATAAAAGCAATGTGAGAGATGACTTTGTAACAGAACTCTTGAGTCCTGACTGTGGTGGTGAGTGCATCAACAAACACATGATAAAACTACTAAAACAAATGCACATGTACACACACAAGTGCAAATGAAACTGGGGAAAGGTGGATCTGAATTGTGTCCATGGATTGTCCTAAAAACAATATCCTTGCTGTGTTATTGTACAATAGTATTATAAGATTTCACCACTGGAGGAAATTGAGTAAAAGGAATGCTGAATCTCTCTGTATTATTTATTACAACTGCATGTGAATTTATGTTAATCTAAAAATAAAGTTTAATTTAAAAATAATATTCTGAAAAGGCAAAGGAAGTAGAGAATATCAACCTAAGAAAATATTAGAATATATTATAAACAAGATATTGTGGTAATAGAAAGAGATAATAGAAAGAGAAATGAGCAGTACCAAAAAAAGAAAAATAAAACAGTAAACATATCATATTATCAGGGAAAAATAAGCATAAAAATTACATCTTAATGGGCACAAAAATAGTCTCTGAATAAATGTAGTAACCACAGTTAATAAAACAACTAGCAAACTAGGAACTTGAGGAAATTTTCTTATAAAAAAAATCAATAACCAAACTTATGTAATAAACATAATATTAAAAGGTGAATTATGGAAAGCTATCCTCTGAGATTAAGAACAAGATAAGAATGTCCACTACTCTACATCTATTCAACACGATTCAACAACTCTATCAAGGTTAGAAAAATAAAAGTTATCAGAAAAAGTTAAAATCTCATTATTCATAGATCACATGATTATGTATATAACACAATATAAACGAATCTATAAGTAAACTATTAGAATACATTGACAAACTAGAAACAAGTTAAATATACAAAATCAATTCAATTTCTATATGCATACTATAAGCAAGTAAAAATCAGTTTGTACTATATATAATATACTGACAACTAGCAATATCTAGGAATAAGAATTATTAAAATCTCTACAATCAAAAGATACAATTTTAGAAGATGTGCATACAAGGGTTGATTAAAAAAATACAGTGTGCTTAAATTTTTCAAACTTTATTACAGTAAAAGGCACATTGCTTTTAATCTCCCTTAAAAGACTCTCATTTCACACACTTTCAGTTCATCATTCTTGCCATTTTCTGAAGCAGTTCTGGATGTCCTCTTTGAACAGGACGACAAAAAATACAGCAAAGGGCTGGGGATATAGCTCAGCAGCGTAAGTACCTGTCTGGCAAGTGTGAGGTTGTGAGTTCGATCCCTGGTACCAAAAAAAAAAAAAATACAGTGAATGCTGCTGCCAAATGTCAGCCAATGGAAAGGCAGCTCATAAAAATGTTATATGCAACCCCACCCACTTTATTCACAGGATTTGGCACTGTGCAACTTGCAGCTTTTCCCTAAAGTCAAAATGACCATGAAGAGTCAATGTTTTGAATCAGTTCAGGACATCATGGCAGCCGTTAACAGCACAACTAAAGACATTCACAAAAGAACTGCTGTGGAAAATGACAAGAATGATGGGATATGTGTGTTTAAAGAAAAATGGAGTATTTTGAGAGGATTTATGGCTATGTGGTTTTAGTAGAATTTTTTAAATATAGAGAGTCACTGAATTTTTTAATCACACCTCATAAATTAGATTGCTCAACTGGTGAGATGTCAATGCAACCTCAGTCAAAATCCCAAAATTTTTGGAAAATGAAAACCTAATTTTAAAACGTATAAATACCAAGAGCCAAGAATAGCCATGTCAGTCTTGAAATATAAGTACAAATAATTTCCATGTTTTCCTCTGCTTTCTGATAGGCTCTAGTACTTCCCAGCATTCCCTTTGATGTGATTTTACCCTTCTCTGGGAACTGTCAGAAACAAGCTATCTTTCGAAAGACAGTTGTCTCCTGATTTACTGGCCTTAGCATATCTGAATAATAATAAAATCTTCACTTTAAAACACAGTAAGAACAAATTATTTAAAACTACATAGGAGGATAATAATGAATCTCACCTAATGTTGAGCAAAAGAAGTCAATTACAAACCAGTACAGAATGTCTGATATAGCTATCAAGTGAAAAACAGGAAATACTAAGTTTGGTAGACAAAAGTGGTTCCACCAGTGGATGTGGAGACCAGAAGGGAGCACTACTGAGGCCTCCAGGGTGCTGGAAATGTTCTATTTCTGTGTGAGTGCTCACTACAAGACTGTGTTGACTGCTGAAAATTCACTGTGATCCCCCAAAGATTTAGGCATATTATTGTGTGCTGTTATCTTTCAGTTTACATTAGAAAACCTACTAAGATTCAGTCACAACTCTGTTTAGTCTAATATGCACAGCATTCTAAAGCCAAATAGAATAAAAATAAATTATCAAACACTTCATATAAGAACATTAAGAAATAACAATAAAAATACCAGGCAGTAGGTAGGAATGAAAACAAATCAATTAATCAGAATAACAAAATATGACAAAAGTATTTTAAAATATTAGACTTACATTTTAAAAAATTTTGATTAAAAAGTTTGTCAGTTATTCTCAAGAAATAAAGTGAGACAACACAATTACATAATAATAAGAATGAAAAGGGGGATATGTCAACAGATATTTTAAAAATTATTTGTAAATACAATAAAGTCTTAAGTAATGGATTTGGCAAGATTTTCAGTGAAGGAGATTACTAAAAGACTGCATGAAATGTAGAAACTAGGAAACAAATTTTTGCAGGACATCAAGGCAATATCTTCAAATTTAGCAATTAGACCAGAGTAGCTCATAGTCAAATTCTTCCCAATTTTGAAGAGTTCTGCCCACTGAATGTTTTAGTTACTTTCCTCACTGCCGAGACAAAATGCCCAACACCCAAAGTTAAAAGGTTTACCTGAGCTCCGAGTTTGTAGACGTCTCAGTCAATAGTCAGCTGGCACCAAGGCAGGGCAGCATGGTAGAAGAGAAGCAGTCCATGGCAGGGAGGCAGAAAGCAGCAGCCTTGAGCCTCCTTTCCCTTTCATCCCATTCGAGCTATGAGCTTACTGGTCGGTGCCACCCATGCTCAGAGTGGGCCTTTCATTACTCATCCCCAGAAATATACTAAACCAGCTTAATTGTCACTCTTCCTCAATTCCAGCATCACACGCCCTCGACGCAGCCACCTCTGAAAAGTCCCACCTATGAGTGCATGAGGCTTTGAGGGGACATCTAGATAGAAGCCATAACACCAAAGTATAAAAGAATAAGTGATCCCTTGTGCATATCATGAAGGAGACACACACTGATAAATTCAGGACACAAACTATGTCCCTGGGACGTGTGCATCTCAGTGGAGAACCCCTACTGTAATCACAGAGAAAGCAAAATGAGTATGACCTGGAATGGAGGCCAGGGCCAGCTCCCAGGAAAGTATGTCTCACTCACAAAAGAGGATGAACGGAAAAGAACCACTGGTCCCCCATGCTGCGACCTTCCTGGGTGTGACCATTAGAACTGGCAGCACCATCTAAAACCCTAAGGAAAATTGAGGTTGTTCCTGAGCCTTTGGTCTGAGCACTAAACTTTGGAAGTGGCCAAGCCCAACGTGTCCTAGTTCCATTCCAGGCCCTTTGTAAAGTGAGATGATGTCTTTCTATCATTTAATCCATAAGGGGGCATTCTGTTACATGCAGACAAGTGCATTCCAATAACACACCTAAGTGATTTAAATTTAAGCTGGGAGAAAAAAAGGAGAGAAAAAGATTAAGAATGTTCTTTAAAAAAATCAATGAGGAGATGTGCAAATTTTCATGCAGCTTAGAATAAGATATGAGATTCAAGGCAACGGGTAAAGGAAGCTTTACTGTACATGTGGTGGGGGCACCATCTAGTAAAACATGTAGAAGCTAGACCATCACATCACAATCCATCCAAAACCCATCCCAGGCAGATGGTAGATTTTGCTGAAAGAAAATCAAACCATAAAAATAACTTGAAGAAAGTACGAGTAAATAGTATCTACTAAAAAAAAAGATAGTATCTATTCTGCAAATTCCATACCACTTTCTGAAAAGTACAAACATGAAAAAGTTCTACAAATAAAGAAATCTAAGTATTTAACCACATATGATTTTAAATGTGAAAACTTCTCTTTCAAAGGCAAACAATTTATTGAGACAAAATATTTGACACAAGTAACTATCAATTCTCCTCTGAAAGAGTTTCATGAGTTGACAAGCAAAATTCCACCCTCAATACAAATGTGTAAAGAGCTTGAGTTATGATTTATAAAATGCAAAAAGCAAATGATCAATGATTATATTTTTAAATGTAAAATCCTTTAAGATGCAAATTTATCAACATTATTTTGTAGATTGCTGCTAAATTAGCAAACATGTTTATATACATATATATAAAACAATCTATTATTTGAGTATAGGATATAACACAGACTTTCATATATTACACACAGACATAAAAATTATTGTCTTTCTATAATCAATTTGAAAATATGCATCAAATACATCAAAATAATTACTATCTTTGTATGGTAAATCTACTTCTTTAAAAATATATCCTAAAGAAATAAATATATATGTAATTAAAATTGTATGTTTTTTGGATGTTCATGATGGCACCATTCTATAATAATAGAGTAAAAAGCATGAATATTCACCATATAGGAAGATTAAATAAATGATAGCTTCCTGTAAGTTGAGTAATGCCTTTCCATTAAAAAATTATAGTTGTAAAGAATAACCAAAGAAATGAGAGAAAATACTCCCAATATAGTGTTAAGTGGAAAAGTCAAGATATAAAATGTGTACAGTAAATAGCAATTTGATAAATACACTAATGCTATTTCTATCTGTGTATGGAGGGAGGGGGGAAAACCCTAAAGGAAATGCACCAGAAATGCAAACAGTATTTATTTCTTGGCTCAGAGATCATAGCTCACTTTTATATTCTTCATTTCATTTATCTGTATTTTCTAAACATTCCACCATAAATGAGCACGTATTGATGAAATGTTACTTAAAATGAAATACTAATAGCATCCTTTCCTCTGCCTTTACTCAGATGAGACGGCAGTGTTTGTTTTGGGTCTCAGCTCTGTCAAAAGCAGTTTTTGCACTAGGGGTTCTGAGCGGTTGACATTTTACCAAGGAAAGACGCTACGAGAATGTTAATCCGCACAGAGACTGGAGTTTATTTCTCTCAGGCGACTCACTGTGCACAGTCGGGCGCCTCTGTGACAGCAGCTTACAGGAGCCACGGGGCAGAGCTCCGGCTGGATGTCCTCAGGCCACCTCCGCCTCCAGCCCCTCCTCACTGCGGGGAGGCTCCTGGCACCAACGGCCTCTGCCGTGTCACCAGAGCTAGGCTGTCTCCTAGGTACCTTTGCACCACGTAGAACTCGGGACCCCCGAGAACGTGGGCCAGTTTGTAGCACGGGACAGCAGAC
>RJWT010052965.1:0-10490 GCA_004365215.1 Cuniculus paca | reverse complement strand
TATGGGTTGGCAGCAAAGGGTGTTAAATGCTGTAAGATATGTGAGAGATTGGAGAGGGAAAAAGGGACATGAATGTGGATTAAGTCTTTGGTACCTGTCACCTTGCAAAGAGGAAGGAGAGGTTGGGGTGAGCATCATGCCAAGGGTGGTTGGGGTAGGGATAATGAAGGCAGCATGTGGGAAGGGTTGCCAGATGGTGGTGAGTGTGAGGGGCTGCAGGATGGTGGTGAGAGAGTGGAGTGAGATCTTGTGTGGTATAGTGGTGGAGAAAATGGTGATGGTGGAGTGGAGGAGGAGGAGGAGGGGGAGGGAGTGGTGAGGTGAGGAGGAGAAGATGACGACAGAGAACAAGGAGAATTTTATGGGTATGGTGGGGAGGGTGAGAGCAGAAGGGATATTGTCTGTAAGGTCAGCAGGATTGTAAGGTAAGGGTTTTGGCAGTGTGGAGCAGGCCAAAAGTATTTGGGCTGTCCCACATGCCTGAATGAGGGAGGGGCATGCCCTGAGAGCAAAAAAAGCCTGAAGATAAGGAATCTGACCATTTGCCCTTATGGTAGCAAACATTGTCTAAGTCATGGAAGTTGGCAGCCATTGTCAAGCTTGTAATGAGGCCAGGCCATCATCTGGCAGCAAAAAACTAATTTTTAGGCTATAAGGTGCCTCTGAGACTGAGAGTGAGTGTTTACAAAGCAAGCAGTTGTCCCAATAGGCACCTGAGTAGAGTCTCTTTTTCTGGATGAGAAGTAACCATGCCCATTGTGACTGAATGGGAGGAGAGCTGAAGGGCTAAAAGCCGAGTCACACCCTTTAAGGAGTCATCACCCCTGCAGGAAGTATGAGTGAGAGAGATCCCCAACACCTATGCCCAGCAGTCATCACTGGTGGGACAAGGAGGGGAGGCCCAAAGGGCAAGGTCCAGTAGGATAGGCAGGGGGCGTCCCGACACTGGCTTGTGGTTTATAAGACAAGAATCCTGAAGTGAGAGCTGGCTCACCTGTGTGGACCTGTGAGGACTGAAGTGAGCCGGTGGTGGATGGAAGCTAGTAACAGCAATGGCAGAGGCAGAAGGAAAAAGGAGGAAAAAGGCTCGTAGGGGAAGGGAACTCAAACCAGGAGTGATTCCTGGGAGTTATGCTTTCCTCCCCATCTGAGTCACGGCAGCATCTGATAAGATTTTGGTGTGCTCAAGAGACACAGAAAGTAGAAAAGAGGCCTCTATTGCGGGCATGGGAGGGCCACAGAAGAGATGCAGGCACCCTCGGGTGAGAACAAAGTGTAAGTATGTTTATCAGGTCTGCATTTGGGAGGTAGGCAAAATGACATATGGGCTGCTGATTTGAAGGAGCACCTGCATGTGCAAAACAGGAAATGGAAAGTTTACTGGGGGCTGGGGATGGAGTGCTTGGGTGGTTGTGCAGTCGGGATTGGAGAGGGCTCGACACATGCACTAAAGGGAGCAGAAGGTTTATTTGTGGAACTAGAAGGAGAACATAGAAGTTACTCTTGGAAAGATAAGTTGCTTCTCTGGGAAGATGCCATGTTAGAGATAGCAAAGCCTCAGGCTGGCAGAATCTATCAAACATGATACATTAGCTGCTTGGAATGTAACTCAGTAGTAGAGCACTTGTCTACCATGTGCTAGGCCTTGGGTTCAATTCCCAGCACTGAAAAAACACAAAACCATTGATTTGTATTTATCTACATGTTACTCTGCTGCTTGATTTATTAAGCTTTTAAATACAAATCATTCATTCAGACAAAGTTTCAGTCTTTATTTCTGTGACTATTTCAACTTTCTCATTCTCTCCTGTGTTTTCTTTAAATTTATTAAGACATATCTTGGCCCTTCCTACCCTACCCCCACATCTATATATTATCTGCATATATGTTCTATATATTATCCCTTTGTGTTCATAGACTGTATCCTGAGTACTTTTCTCAGATTGGCTTTTCAGTTCACCAGTTCTCTCCAGAAAGAGACTGAATATACAAAGGACGATGATCAGAACACATGCCATAATAGGGTTCTGACCCATATGAGAAGCCCAAGAAACCAAGCTACAACCTCTACATCATTCTATCAAGACTCACTCAGCAACTGCCATCCTTCATATTTTTAACTCTGGTTTCCACTGACTAACCAAGAGAAGACCAGATATTCACTCCAAACCATCACTAAAACACTCACTTTTAGTTAGTGCACTGCTAGCTTTCCCTCACCAACAACCCCTGCTAAAGGTTGGCTGGAGCCTCTCCTTTTTGTTACTGTAAAGCTTTTCCATGCTCCTGCTCGCCTTAAGCCTCCGCCAAACAAGTGATGGTGACCAACTCCCTTGCTATTTAGCAAGCTCTGGGTGAACAGTCTGCTTTTCTCTGGGTTCTCTGTTTCGTCACCAGTTAGAGATACACTGCTGCTTGATGCTTCTACTTGGTTTCTTTTTAACTTTTATATTTTTCAATTTCAAACGTTCCATTTATTCTTTTTTTCAAACCTGTCTGATCGTTTTTATATCCTCTTGTTATTTTGTCATCACTTTTAGTTCTGTCACTGTATTAAATGTTTTACTCAATACCACTTTGTGCATGTGCTTCTATCATTTGCTGTTTCTACTGTCACCCATTGGTGGTAGTATTCTTTAAATGTTTTTTGATTTCTTTCATTTTTTGAGTCCAAATTTGTTGTGTCCTCTGTCAGAGTTGCCTGAGGCCTAACTGGAGGTCACTTCTGTAGGAAACATTTGCATTTATTTCTTCTGGGCACCTGGCAACATCCAAAATTGATTACAGTGAAGTTCTTGGAGGTTTTCAGTCCACCTTGTCCACCTTTGGAGGACACTTAATACAAGTGAAATCTTACGTCACTGTCCTTGTGTAAACTTATGAATCAAATGTATTAGTAATATAGGATCAGAGAAAACAGACACTTCTCTTTGATCATTATCTTCTAAATTTCTAAGCAAATACTAAAAAAAAACCTAATATATAAAAAGTGATTCTAATGTAAGAGAAGTATGTTTTTACAGACATGTTAGAACTTATTGTCCCTTTTTGTAAAATGAAAGTAAGTTTAAGTTGGTCTGCATTTTCCCTAGCTGTAAAATTAGAGAGAAAAAGAGAGAACCAGAGAGACAGAGAGATACAGACAGAGAGAGCCTGGAATGGAGGGCTCGAGGTGTAGCTCAGTGGTAAAGTGCATACTGAGCATGAGATAGGAAGGATTCTGGATCCAATCCTCAGTACCATCAAAACACAAAACAGAGAGAGAGAGAGACAGACAGACAGACAGACAGACAGACAGAGACAGAGACAGAGACACAGAGAGAGAGGCAAAAAGCAAGAAGTACATGGATTGCAGAAATCAAGTTAAGCTCTAAGAATCTGAATCATCTCTTTGCTGCCCCCTTCCAAAACATTTCTTTAAATAATATAACATATTCAAAGGTAATTCCCTGTTGTTATAGTCAGGGGTTGCGGGGAGAAAGACCACAATCAGGACACAGAATTTATAATATTATTTATAAATGGTTACCCAGTTTTTAGGCATAAGAAAGTGCAGGAAATCTGTCCACAACACCAAAGTCTATACTGGAAAGGCCCATAGGCCAGCAGTGGAAGCTAGGAAGTCTATGCCAGCAGGATGAAGGATCTGTGCTAGTAGGTTGAGGATTCTACAGTGGAGCCAAAAGCAACGCTCAAATAAGAACCAGGGCTCCCCGAAAAGTACCACAGCCATCCTCAGTGATGACGAAGTCCTGCGCTCCTCCAACGATGAGAACAGTCAAGTACATGCCAGGAAGCCAGCGTGACAACTTCTCCTAGAGTTTGAACAGCAACCATCTTCCCCTCCGGAGCCAGGAAGCGATGCTCAACACAAAGACCAGAGCTCCCCAAAGTGAACCGCAGCCACCCTCACTGACCATTCCCGAGCTCCTCTGATGATAATGGCCGAAGTCATACTGGGGAGCCAGCCTGACAAGCTTCTCCAGGAGAACCAATGGCTCCAAATAGCAGCACTTAGAACCCACAATGCGCCTCTGCTCTTCCCCTCCACATCTCTTTTTATGCTGGCAACCTTCCTCAGGTGGATTGTCTAAATGCAGCACCATGCCGATTTAATTCAGCTGGTGCCAGGTTGACCACCAGTTCTTAATCCATAACACCTGTGTTGTCTTAGAATCCATAATTCTTACAGAAACACTAGTGAGTAGGTCTAAATGGTATTTGTATTTACAGTGTCTTTTTCTTACTCTTGCCAGTCTTCTGTCTTTGAAAGCTCCTGTTCACTCTCTACCATAGTTATTGTACTCAGTTAGGCTGCACTGGAGACATGAAAGTGAGAAAGGCAGGAGCTCATTATCTAGTGAAGAGCAGATAAACAATCACAGTGGAAACCAGCTTTGAAAAGTGTTTCCACTACAGTCTTATGGAAGCATAGACGGAGGAAGCAGTCATTCAAACAGAGGAGAATGGAAAAGCTCATAGGGAAATGGTTATTTTAGCTCTGCTGGAAAGCTAAGAGTAATTCACCAGGAGCTGGCTGTCCTGAAAAAGATCCAACTTCCTTATTAATCAGGGCCACAAAAGAGAGTTCTGCTAGTGACCTGAGCGGTAGTTAAGAATTCAAGAAGCTTTTTGCCCACTGGAAAGAGTGGGACCTGAGGTAGAAAAATGGGCTAGCTTTGGTTGGTTGCACAGATTTCCAGAACTGAGCAAAGTGCAAGGTTTCATTTACAAACTCTACCTCTATTGTTGCACAGAACGTGCTATTATATCCCTGCCTGTGTTTTGTCTGCTGCTAACCATTCCTGTAATGTGGTAACTATAGGCAATGGATGTCAAGGCAGTGGATCTCTGTGTCGCCAGTGGAGCCTACTGTGGAGGAGATGTGTAGACAAATACCACAGTGTCGTCTCTGCCCTTTCTCTCTTTTCCCTGCAAGTCTTTGGTAGCAGGAGAGGAGAAGGCAGAAACAGGTACAGTACCTTTCACTAGCTCCCTGGCATGGAGAGGTTCCACACAGCCACAGAGACCGTGTCCTCTGCCTTTCCTCTCGCCAGCCTCACTTGCTGCCTCTCCCTCACCTGTCACTTTGTTTCCGTGGTAATTCCCTGAGTCACTTGTAATTCCCTGAGTCACTCGTAATTCCCTGCACAGAGCAGGTTTTGTTCATGCTGCTGTGCCTCTGTACACATCGCTCCATCTGTCTCTGCTGCCCTTTGCCCTGTCCCTTTGCAGTCTTGCTTATCCCTCCAAACCCAGCTCACATGCCCCATGGTTTGCGAAGTCTGCTTTGCTTGCCGGCCCCGGCATCCCTCCAGCTTTCCTCTCCATTATTGCTGTGTGCTTATGTTGTTGCACTGATCACACAGAAGTCCGTGGTTTATGCAGTAGTCTGCTTTCCACTGTCGGTTAGCACCCTGAGGACAGAGGTGGCTCACAGTCCACTTCTCTTGCCCAGAATCCAACTCAAAGTCTAAACAAGGGATGGGGTGGCATGCGTGATTTGTTGAAGAGGTTCTCAGGTTTTTCACTGAGATACAGATTTGCTACTGTGTATGAGACAGTTTCAAATGACAGCTCTAGCTTTTTAAACACCATTCATACTGAATATACCTGTTTCGGCACAGCATTCTTTTTGTGACAGCCTAGGACATGCACCAGAGATTTATTTTTTGGCAAGTACCTGATGTCAACCTCACTCATACCAACTACCCACAGCGTGTCCAGAAACACCCCAAGCAACATTCTTCAGCTGCTTCAAGTGCAGTGAAGTACATAAAAAGCAATTCAACCATTGGACAAGGCTCTTTTGGTTCTTCTTGTACCGACTTCTCAGAACCAAGTCAAGCTATTCCAAAGCCCTTTTCAAAATTGTCTCATCTGCCAGGCATGGTGGCACATGCCTGTAATTCTAGCACCCAGGAGGCTGAGGCAGGAGGATTGTAGCAAGTTTGAGACCAGCCTGTGCTACAAAGTGAGCTCAAGGCCAGTTTAAACTACATAGTAAGACCCTGTCTCAAAAAGACAAAAAAAAATTGTCTCTGTTGTACATAGAGGGAAGGATTGCACTTGAGATGTAGGTTTATGTGTGTATCAGAGAACCTGAGGGGAAAATATATGTGTTTATTTAGTTCAATTTTTTAAGTATACCCCTATTCATGTTTCCTTGAAATAAACTTTATGTCCAATTTCAAATGCTCCCTACACAGAATGCAAACTTTCACACTGCCAGTAAATGCTGAAAGGCTGCATTTAAAGCTGAAGTTCATTGCAAGCAACACTCCATCCACCATGGACGAGCTTCTTTGGGACTGTATAGAAGCTGAAATTGAGAACAGAATGGCGAATATGATAACATGAGGAAGGAAAGTGACTTCATTAAATCCAATCCTACTAGATTATTCAACTCTATGCCATTTCACATAAGCTTAATGCCTAAAAGATACTATTCCATAAACAGTTATTTGGTAAAGTACAAGTGCAAGGCATGGAGCTGGTTGATAAGGAGAAGTTCAAAGAGACATATCCCTGGCATCAAGAAGCTCACCAGACACAGGAATATCTGTGACCAGCTACAGCATAAGCCAAGGGAAGGAGAGATTTGTGGGGACAAGTTCAGAAGCTTTGAAAAAGTGGTGACATTTGAGGCTTGAAGAATGCCAAGTAGTAATGGGAGTGAATGTCCTTCTAGAAAGTAGGAATGTCGTGGGCCAAGTATAGAGAAGACTATGTGCAAGATTGCCTCAGTGAACAGATGTAACATCTTGGGTCAATAGGTGCATTGAGATAGGTGACTAGGAGGGAGATAAGACTCAGAATATGGCTTATGAGATATCTAAGAGATTTGAATGCTTCCCTAAAGAATTTTAGTCAGGTGGCATAAAGGGGCCACCTAAAGCATCTAGGGCAGGATCTCCATGACTTCATTTGTGCTTGGGGTCAGTGATTTTGGAAGGCAGATACCATAATGGATGTATTTAAAGACATTTTGAAGGTACAGGTCTCTCTTTGTAACTTTTCTTCTTTAAATTATACTGATTAGACTTTATGATATGTTACACATCAACAAGTACAAGTTGTATATCCACACCCTTCTTCTCTCGGAAGATAGGTTTTCTGACTCAGTGAAATTATTCCCTCTCCTGTCTGCATTAACAAGATAACCCCTACAATTATAATACAAGTTACTTCTTGTACACAGCTGATTTAAGTTTTTGCCTTTTCCAGTAAAGGTTGAATGTCTGCTACAAAATATTTACCTATGTTTCTTAAAATTGCAGTGTGAACTTTTATCTCAAAATATGTGAACTGTTTGATCTAGCAACTTCATAGGCAGGAATCTGTCCCCAGGAAATAGGATGGCCACAAAGATCATCTCTAAGCATATGTTGCATATAATAATTTTTAAAAATTGAAAGCGGCCTACTTGTCCAAGAGGAGATTGGATAAATAAGTTATACAGTCAATTAAATACTTTGTAGGAAAATAATATGGGTAGATATAATACCATAATGTTAAATTTAAGAATTGGATTATGAAATGATATGATTCCATTAAAAGTTCATTTAAAAATTCCTAAAGGAAGAGCTTAAGGATATTGACCAAACTTATAACTGAGTATCTTTGGTTGGCAAGTATTATGTGTAATTGTTATTTCTTTCTTTGACCTTTCTTACTGTGTTAGCTTTCTGTCACTGTGACAAAATACTTGAGAAAAATAAATTTAAGGAGGAAATGTTTATTTTGGCTCATGGTTCCAGAGATTTCTGATCCATGGTTGGCTGACTCCATTGTGCATGACGGCAATTGCAGTCCCTAAGGATGCCTGCTGGGGCACGGTCCATCACTTGCCAGTGAACCTGCCTGCCAATTCGACCATCATGCCTGGGGAAGGGAACATGAAGAGTTCCTTACCCAATAACTGGGTCAGTGTCAGATTTGGCATATCTACAAGCTGCCAGAATGAAGTCCTGAGATTGGGTTAGCTTCAGTTTTGCAGCGGGAAAGTCAGAGGTGATACTGGTCTCACTACATATAATCATGCCGTAACCAGCGCAAGAAGGGAATGGTAGGAACTGGTAAAAGTAGTCAAGTGTGAATCACATATACATTCTTTTGTACTGAGTTCCTGTGAAATATCTTCTGGGTTTTGGTTTTTGTTGCTTTGTTTTGTTTTGTTTTGTTTTGTTTTGTTTTTAATATTCTTTTGTTTTTTTTTCATTTTTGTTTTTTGTTCTATTTGCTTTGATTTAGTTGGTGTCTATGTTCTCTCCCTTCTCTCATCTCTTTCCCTAGTTTATTCACCTTGAACTTCCATAGCAATACTATTACCTTATTTCTTATTTCTTTTTCCCACTTTTTAAATGCTTCCTCTCAAGTTTTTAATTTGCTATATTCTGCTCTAGTAGTCACTCCAATCTTTTCCTGTATCCTAATCCTTTTGTTCCTCCATATATTACCCAGCCCACTGTCCTCCTGTACCTCTTTTCCACACTACAGGTACACAAACTTATCAGTAGGTTCCAACAACTACATAGTTTTCGTGAGTCATAAAGAACAACTCCATACTCACCTTCCCAGATGTCTTCTTAAAACTCTCAACACTAATCCTTCAACTCAAATACATAAAAGTGCTTCAACACAATATGACCCCATACTGAATTTTTTCACCTATCACTATCCCCTCTAGCAATCTCCACTTTACTTACATTCCTCTTTCACTCACTCTTCAATCTTGTCCCTCCACTTCTCCTGCCATATCACAGAACAACTGCTAATAATAATTGAACATAGACTGCATAAAGTATTGATAAAAGGTGAAAGTGTTTTACAAGGTCTACCTTAAACAAACAATGAATCAAATATGTTGATGCCAGAAGTAATTCTTTACCCAAAATATAGGGACGAATCACTTAAATTAAATAACCAAAGGGGTAACTACTATCTGGACATATAAAGCTAAAAACACATCACAGGAAGGCAACATCTTACTAGAAATTTCATAAACTACAAGTTCTCCCCATCCTAATACTGCAACTCTCACTACCAAAAAAAGGGGGAGGGGGTGTAAAAAAACCAGATATACATACACACAAAATCATAGGAAAACAAGGCAACAAAAGTCTCCTAAGGTCTTCCAGCTCTCCTAAGGCAGATCAAGAGGATACAAATGAAGAGGAAAGTAAATACACAGTGCACCTCTACAAAAATTCAAAGAAGAGATGAAGAAACTTGGCAAGTTCAAAGAGGACATGACCCAAAAGTTTATGGAATTAACATTCAAAATCCCCAATGTGGATTTGGGACAAACAAACAAAAATCGAAAGAGATGACCAAAATTGTTCAAAACATAAATGACAAATTTATCAAAGATACAGAAACCATGAAAAGTTTTCAGACAGAAATACCAGAAATAAAAAACTGTATAGAATTAATAAATTGCAGAAATGACTAATGTGAATACAGAGTGTCTGAAATTGAGGACAAAATGGTAAATTATGACAGAGTATCCAAAAAGGCTACAAAAAATATGAGAACAAAAGTAAGTCATCCAACACCTAATAGAAAACACGAAGAAAACCAAATTAAAGCTAATTGAGTTAGAGAAAAACTATAAGATAACACAGAGAGAATCATTAATTTGTTTACAGAAATCATAATAGAAAATTTCCCAAATATGAGAAAAGTACTCAACATACAAGTAAATGAGGCTTCAAGAACGCCAAACAACTGATGAAAAAAGGAGTTCAAAATGTATCATACTTGAATTGCCAGATGTACAAAAAAAAAATTTTTTTAAAGCAGTCAGAAAAAACAAAACATCACATATAAAGGTAAACCCATTAGAAACTGCAGCAGACTTCTCTACACAAACTGTAAAGGCCAGAAGAACTTGGAGTGAAACATTTCAAGCCCTAAAAGCAAACAACTTCCAACTCAAATTAACATAGCCAGCAAAACTTTCCTTCAAAATAGATGGAGAAATAATGGCATTTCATGAAAAAGAGCTCAACTAAACTGCACTCCAGAAAATACTCTAGAATATCCTAAACAAAAAATGATGAAACACACAAAACCCAAAACTTAGACGGAATGAAAACACCAAGCAAGGCCAATGAGTTTAAAAGAAGAAAGGAGAAGGAAAGAAAGGAAGAAAGGAAGAAAGGAAGAAAGGAAGAAAGGAAGAAAGGAAGAAAGAAAGAAAGAAAGAAAGAAAGAAAGAAAGAAAGAAAGAAAGAAAGAAAGAGAGAAGGAAAAGCAAAGGAGCCACCAACAGAGAAAGGATGGAGTGATAGTAATTAATCAACACCTCTCAGTAATATCTCTCAATGTTAATGGCCTCAACTTTCCATTTAAAAGGCACAGATTGTCAGACTGGATAAAAAACAGAATTCAACAATCTGTTGCATTCAAAAAACTCATCTAATCCCAAAAGATATTCATAGACTAAAATATCAAAAGATGGAAATATTTCATGCACCAGGACCCCA
>RJWT010052964.1:0-10496 GCA_004365215.1 Cuniculus paca | reverse complement strand
TGGAAAGTGAAAGAGATGGCAGGACAGAAAGCAAGGCCCATCACATAGGGCCTCATAGGCCAAGCAAGCAGTGTGTGTTTCCCATAAAGGTAGGTCTAAGGCAGTAGAGGCTTCAAGCATCTGGAGCTAAGGATGTGTCCCAGAAACCCACAGAACATTGAGAAATGGTGAATCACTGTTGTTTTATAATGCTTTGTGAGGCGCTGAAAGTTAACGGCTAAGTTCTAACTCTGTGATTTCTGAGCAATCCAACCAGATCTTCTCTGGGGTGGAGAGAGCAGAGACTGCCAGCGAGGGAGAAAAAGGTTAGTTACCCATGATACCTTGTGCTCAAACGACAGATGAGTTCATCAAATGGCTAAAAATCAATGTGAACCATAACCTTAATAAAAAAAAAATACACAATGATATATTTTCCGGCCCTGACATTGATACTTCTAAAAGTAGTACAAAGAGCAGGCCTTTTTCCCACCTTGGGAGATGCCCCCTTATGCCTAGGGGACCCAGATTTTGGTCTGTAATACTGCTCGGAACCAGACTTGCTAGACAATAATGAATTCAGTAATTTGGAGCAAGAGAAAAAAATCAAGATGATTCTGAAGCACACTTTTGTTGTCAGAAAATAAGATGCTTCAAGGGTGACAGAGAAGCAGCTAAAAAGACAAAGGAAAATACTTAAACAGATCACCACTGAACAACTGGGACAAATTCATCATCAAATAATAAATACAAAATGTAATTATTACAAGCTAAGTTTGCCAAAGGTTATGAATTCAAAAGAAAAAAGTTGAACTGGAGTAGCTCAGTGGTACCAATCTTGCTTAGCATGCGCAAAGATCTAGTTTCCACACCCAGCACCATAAAAAAAGAGGGAAAGAGAGAAGTTAAAAATAACCCTTCAAAGTCTACTGATGCACTTCTGGAGCACCCATAACAAAGATACATAATGAAGTGTTTTCTCTTCAAATTCTTGTTCCTTGAATTTTTCTAGGTAACATTTCACTGTAAAAATTCAAAAAGTTTCAATCTTTACCATAAATGGGTTAATAGAGAACATATAAAGTCAATAAAGAATGCTTTAAGTAAAAAAGCATGCAAAATAAATCAATAAAGGAAAAAATATAGCCAATTACAGAAATCTTCCTTTACTGATTTTAGTAAGATGGATAAGACCCCATTGCCAGGTATAGTATTTTGTTCATTGTTATATCTATGTTACTTCACAAGGAGATAAGTCAAGCCCAGCGTGGTAGTGCACTCCTGTAATCCCAGCACTTGGGTGGCTGAGGCAGGAGGATTGTTGCGAGCCTGGGCTATAAAGTGAGCTCAAGGCCAGCTGGAACAGCATAGCAAGACCCTGTCTCAAAAAGATAAGGGCCAGGGATTTAGCTCAGTGGCTTAAGCACCTGCCTGGCAAGTGCAAGGTCGTGAATTTGATCCCCGGTACCTCTGCCAAAAGAGGAGATAAGTCAGTAGTTGTGTGTAAGCAGGAGCAAATAGATGAGTCAAAAACAATGCTGCAAAAGTAGAAACCAGGCCAGTAGAACAGGAAAACTCAACCAGCCCTAACAGTCATAGGACAACCAGGCAGAAGAAGGTGCCAGCAGCTGACAAGCACACGTGGTCAGACAAGATAACCAATTAAAAAGGGGCACCCCCTAAAAAAAAGAGCCCCAAACTGTTGTCTCAGAACTAGGCAATTTGAGAAGCGTGAAGCACACAGACTCATTTCCTTATGCCCAAGTGCATAAAACCTCTGAACTCAGATGGGTGTGACGGTATGTACGTGCCTGTAGTCCCAGCCACGAGCAGCTGAGCAGCAGGGTCATTTGAGCCCAGGAGTTCAAGGTTAGCCTGGAAACATAGCAAGAACTGTCTCAAAAAAATTTTTTTTTCAAAAATAAAAATTAAAGAAACAACCCTCTGGATGGCCCCATTAATTGTACTGAGATTCAGGTAAGACATAAATGAGTTTCTAAATATACTAAAAAATTAGGTTAGGACAAGGAGGTGGTTGCCACCAGCCACACTGGAGGACTCCCTCACAGCCAACGGACTCTAAGTTGCAAGAAAAATAACTAAATTTTAAATCCAAAAGTCTCATGGTATATCAGCCAAAACTTAGGCTCAGCATGAAAACACATAGGTTGGAGTTCACCCTGAATGACGCAGCCAGGTCCTAGGGTAACCCACTGAGATGCCTCAAACTTAGCTGCTCTGAGGCAGTTATTGCTTTTTTTTTTTTTTTTGACACAATTTCACTGATTTGCCAAGGCTGGGCTCAAATTTGTGTCATCTTCCCAGAGTCTCAGCTCCTGTCTCTTCTCTCCTGTCTCAGCTTCCCAGAGTGCAGAGATGATAGGCATATGCTATCACTTCTGGCTAGCTACTGCCTCTTCTCTTAAATTTGGTAAGAATCATAAAACACTAGAAAGGTGCAAAAATACAAAATTAAGAAAAATAACACTGGCATAGACTAAGAGTCATAAAGACAATGAATTCAGTCGTGCCTGGGGATCTGTAAGACATTAGTTCCAGGAAACCCTGCGGATACTAAAATCCTCAGATGTTCAACTCCTTATCTAAAATGGTGTAGGATTTGCTCAGAATCTGGGTGCAGCCTCCCTTAAGCTTTACAGCAGTGATGGCAAACCTTGTAGAGACAAGTGCCCAACCGTAACCCAAAATCCACTTAGTGCAAAGTGCCAACACTGCAATTAATCCTGAATACTGAGGTTTTAATTTAGGGGAAAAAAAACCTTATACATTAACATCTTTTGTCTTAAAAGAAAAACACACACACACACAAAAAAAGTAATACATGTGCCATAGGTTCATCACGCTGTTTTAGATCATCTCTGGATTAACGACAATACCTAATGTCAATGTTATGCAGTTAAAATGTATTGTTCAGTTAATGGTACAGGGAAAAGTCTGGGCATGCTCGATACAGACACACTGTTTCCCTTTATTTTTGATCTAATATTTTTGATCCGAGGTTGGCTGAATCTATGGATGAGAAACCCGCAGATATACAGGGCCAACCAGAAATGCTTTCAGATCTGTGATATTTGAGTTTTTATAACCAGTTTTAGTGTAAGTGAACTAATTAATAATGCAATCACTATAATTATTGTGTACATATTGAAAACATCACAAGTTAGATATATTAGATTTATGGTTCTAATTAAATGTTCAGAAGAGTTTTACTTACACATAATGAATGCTTAAACATCTGAGAAAAATAAAGTATTTACAGTAAAAGAAAAAAGCAACCAGTTGTAAATGTAAATGGGAAATTTGAGAAATGTGTAAGTTTTATTATCTGTGTAAACAAAAAGGATGTAACTGTTTTGTTTTTTGTTAAGTAGGCCCTCAAATATAATGTCAAAATGTTGCCTGTGCATTAACCATACTGAATCCAGTGCCACACAGTTGTGGAGAGAGAAGGGCTCTGTCCAGGAACCCAGACTGCCAAATTCCATGAACAGGCTCCCTCTGCTGGCAGGACCAGGCTAGGACATCCTGAGCACACAAGGAGTATGCAATGAGAAAGGGTTTTGATCCTGAAGCAGGAATTCCAACCTTAAAATCCCTGAAGTCTAGGGTAGGTGAAAAACATAAAATGAAATACAATGACCACGAGAGACTGGGGCCAGGGGGTTCACAAGTACATCAAAGTTTAATTATCCTATGGGACAAAGTCTCGCAATGAAATTTGAAAGCAAGCAAATCCAAGAGAAAACTGGAACCAACAGATGAGATAAAGGATGAGGACACAAAAAAACCCAACCAACCAACCAAACACCTACAAATCTGCAGGAAACAGAAGAACCACTGGAGCAACAATACAAGGAGGAAAGGAAGCTCAGCAAGAGAAATACATGTGAGCTGGGACTGGGCACCTGCAAATTACAATGAACTGTGAACACCTCTTCTCAGTCCTGGAGGCCCCGAGAAAGAGACAGAGAGGCTCACCACAGGTCTCTTGTCTGCTCCTGCTTAGGGCAGCCTGACAGTGACCAGTTAGGCCTCATCGTCCTCACCCCACATGCGTGGATGCAAGTGCCCAAAGATGCACCTGGTTAGGGAAACCCCTCGACCTTCGATCAACTGCACTCAAAAATATTAAATGAGAAATTGCAGAAATAGCTCATATGTTTTAAGTTCTGAACAACATGATAAAATCATTCGCCATCCAGCATCTCAACAACTGTCATGGTATGGCAGTGATTTATTTTCAAGTTACCCTTATTTCACTTACCATCCCAAAAGCAAGAGCAGTGATACTCGCAATTTTATTACAGCACATTGTTAAAACTGTTCTATTTTCTTAGTAGTTGCTGTTAATCTCTTCTTGGGCCTAGTTTATAAATTAAACTTTATCACAGGTGTGTATATATAGGAAACAATACATATTGGGTTAGGGACTAGCCATGGCTTTAGGTATTCCTTGGGGTACTTGGACCCTGTCACCCTCAAATACCGGAGAACGCTGGTATTTTCATCACCGGCCTCCTGACTTGTCCCAACCCCCAGTGCAGACTCCTCGATGCTCTAACGTTTTGCACATCAATGGATCTTAAGCGATGCCAGCGTCAGAATAACCTGGAGGCCGGTTACAGACAAGCGTGGCAAGCAAGACCCACCGGGTTTGCAAGGTTTGGGGCAGGCTGAACAATCTGCATTTGTGCATGAGGTCAGAGGAAGCAGACTGAGAAACACAGGTTTAAAATATTTCTTAAAAGGGTGGGATTCTGAAGACAGATCCTCACAGCCTGTCCAGTATCACAGCACGTGAGACGCACTGCAGGGCAGTTTGCCCAGCGCGTGGAGGGGACTAGCAGGGACCTCCGTTAAGGTAGCAAATATTTCCGGGGTGCTGGGGAGCTACGGGAGGCTGCAGAGGAGGCAGCGCGCATCTACAAGTAACTCAGGCCTTGGAAATGACTGAAGGAAGAGGATGGAGCCAGGCAATTATACCCTGCCACCTGGGTGTGGGAAGCCAGCCTGACGGGTCCCCCGGGAGCGGAACCGCCCTGGGCTCCCCTAGGAACCCACCTCCGAACCCCAGGTGTGCCGCCCGCGCCCCAGGACTCCCTCGGCCCCTGCGGTTCACTCCATTTCCTGTCCCCTCCCGCCCGGGCCCCGCTCCGGCGCGCCTCGCCCGCCCCGGACGCTCCTTGGGTCCCCAACCCAGCGCCGGCGTCACCTTCGCCTTTGGGGCACCCACGTTCCGCCGACCTCCGGCTCCGGAGCTTTTAGGGCGCGCGCACCCAGCCCCCTCCCAGGGCGCCCAGGCCGGCTTGGCGCCGCGCTTACCCGGTGCTCCTTCGGGAGGCGGCATAGGAGGCGCAGCTGCCGGGCGCTCGCCTGCTGCGAGCGGGGCGCCCCCGCGGCTCCAACGAGGCGGGAAGGACCGGGCCGCCCAGCCCCGGCCCCAGCCCCGGTTCCAGCCCGGGTTCCAGCCCCGGTCCCAGCTCCAGCGCCAACCCCGCCCCGCCCTGGCCGGGCGCCGCCCCTCCGCGGGGCCTCAGGGCCCGGACCTCGGGGGTGGCGCCCGCTCAACCTTGGGGGCGGGGCCTCGGGATGGGCGGGGTCTCAGCCACCAGCAACGCCCCTGTGCCGGCTTTCGGATTGGCGGGTATTCTGCAGCTCCCCCCTTTTGAAATCTGAGTCCTTTACCCCAGACATACCCTTATTTTTTTCCTGGAATAATTTTAAATATTCTAAGCAGAAATGTTTTTCTTTACATACTTGAGTATATTAACCTAATTGATAAGGTATGTTTTCTTAAACATGGCCATAATACTATCTATCATCACACCTAAGAAAACTGTCAGTCCGCAGTCCTCTTCAGTTTTCCCCGTTTGACTCAGAAGTTCGTTTCACAAGGCTTAGGAAAACATTCCATTCCATTATTTCAACAAAAGATAGCCTTGCATGTCCAACACAGATATTCTCCACGTTAGGGCACATGTACATGTGCTTGCCTAATTCCGTGTATTTGAGTGTGCAGCCTTTTTGATCTGACCCTGGTGTCAGTACTGCCTACACACCTCCCCAGGTCCCTGGGCTTCCACGGGCCCTCTCGACTCTCTTTCAGCCCTGCCCTCCCCATGGAACCAGGGCTCATGCCCACAGGGAGCCAGCAGTCTTGCTTTAGACTTTGTGTCCCAAGTTCCAGCCAGCTGTCCAAGGCCTCGGATTTCCCAATGGCTTCAAACCCCATTTCTAGGATGTGTGCCAGATCAACAGTTTCAATCACTAACAGTTTGGGCGAGGCTAGCTGTCTACAGGGCCTCCAGCTATCCAAGAATTCTGCATTTGAACGTGGTCTGCCAGATTGCTGTGAAGGCACCTTTATCAAGACCAGAGAATAGAGCAATAGAGAAGAGAGTTTGTTAGTTTTATTTATAATTCTCACATATTTAAGCATATGGTTTGTGAGGCAGCCTGTCTATTTTCAGTAGAGTTATGGGTACAGGAAGCATTTCATTCTCTTCTTAACTCCAATGCAGGAAAAACAAACTGGCAGAAGTGCAATGATAAGCGGCAACTAACAGTTGACCCCAGTAGGAGAGAAATGACACTCTACAAAAGTGGGCAACCAACTGATAAGCAGCAAAGAATGGGTACCACACTGAGGCACGGGCTCAGTTTCTGAGACTTTGGTAAGTGACCGGCAGTGTGTACCAGCTCCCGCAAACTAGCCTGGGCCCTACTCTCACTCTCACCCACAGACCATACAAGGGTCAAAGCCCTGGCTCAGAACACGAGGCCTGGCTAGATTTTAAGCAATGAACAGCTTTTGCCAAAACTAGTTTTCAGGAGAAAGTAGGGGATACAATAGACAAAAAGCAAGTGTAGATCCGGGAGATATAGATCAGTGTAGAGCACTTGCATGGTATGCACAAGGCTCTGGGCTCAATCCCCAGCACCAGGGGGAAAAAAAGGATAAGTGATAAATTTCCATACACTGTTAAGGGATATTATGAACTGAATTATATATAATGTGCAAACGTATATATTGAATCCTTAATCCCCAATGTGATTATATTTGGCTTATAAGGAGGGAGGCAATAAAGGTTAAGCAAGGCCGTAAATGTGTGGCCCTAATCCAGTCAGACCTGGAGTACTTTCAAGAGGAGGAAGCGACAAGAGAACTCACTTTCTGTGTGTGCCCAGGGGAAGACCCAATAAGAAAGTGGATGTCTGCAAGACAGGAAGGGAAGCCCTAGCAGAAACAATCATCTTGGCACCTTGATCTTGGACTTTGTGTTAGTCAACTTTCTGCTATTGTAATAAAATACTTGAGATAATCCATCATAAAGAGAAAAGGTTAATTCTGGCTCACAGTTTTGGAGGTTTCTATCCATGATTGGTTGATTCATTCTCTTTGAGCCCACAGTAAAGCAGCAATCATGGTAAGACCACATGGTAAAGCGAAACAATCTACCTCATGGCTGGGCCACAAAAAAGAGAAAGAGAAAGGGTCTAAATCTCTTTTGAGGGCATGCCTCAGTGACCAAAAGTCCTCCCACTAAATCCATCCCTTAAAAGTTCCACCATCTCCCAAGAGCACCAAGCTGGAGATAAGACATTTAACTCGTGGGCTTTGGCAAGGACATTTCAGATCCAAACTATGGCAGACTTCCAGCCTCCCGAATTGCAAAAAAACAAGCATCTATGTTTAAGCCACCAACTCTTTGGTATTTTGTTATGGAAGCTTGGGGGATTCATATTTTCACTGTGAGCTGACTTTAAGGTATCAAGTTTCTTACCTATAGAGTGGTTATGACCTCAGTGCTCACTTCATCTGGAGCAATCCATGCAGAGTTCTCTGCACAATGCCTCATATACAGTGAGTGTTCCATTGCTGCAAATTATTGATGGGGAGATAATTCCAGGCTCCTGAATGAACCTCTGGGAAGTGAGAGAGAGGGAAAAGGAGGTCCAGTCAGATCGACTGATGTGGGCATCCGGGCAGGCCTGACCCAGCCCACACCTTTCCTCCTATCTGTGCCAGTTCTCTGCCTCTACAGTGTTCACCTTGTTTTCTTGGCCTAGCCTCATCTTCTTCAAATGACCTTCAGTTTGGTGCTAGCTGCCCTACTTAGGGCTGCCTGAACCAAGCCTCCCTTCCTTCTGCCCCTCTGCCTCTGGGAGGTGGGGCTCCTGGACAAAGGCCACGTCCTGCCTTCACCTCACATGACACATGTGTGATGGCTGCTACAGAGTGATACAGCATGGCCTGACCCATAGGACTGACGACACAAGGGACTTTGAAGTTTAGGCCCCTCAGCTTCTTTACACAGCAAATGCTCCATCCCCTGAGCTGCGACTCAGCCTTCCCTTCAGAGACAACAGGTACTGGTGAGGTGGCTTCCTTCACAGCTGCATCACCTCCTTCAAGGTTGGTCTGAACCATCATCCCCAGGAAGTAAAAACACACTTTTGTGGACCTCTTTTCTCTCTCCCTCCTTGCACATGGTAGGTTTGCTATGTACTATGCAAGAATCTATCATTTTCTGCTGTCTCACTTTCTATAGTGAATACCGGTCCAAAAAAGAGTAACTGGAAAATTCCATAAATAATTCGTAAGTTTTAAATAACTCTATTATAGAATGTTATAATTTTTCTATTTTATTGTTAGCTACTGTTGTTAATCCTTTACCGTGGCTAATTTATAAATTAAATTTTTTCATAGGTGTGTATAGGAAAAGAATTTTCTCTAGGGTTCTGTATTATCTGAGGTTTCAGGCATCCATGGGCATTCTTGGAACGAGGGGGAACTACTATATTAGGTTGGATGTTACTGCTTTTCAGGCTATAAATTCTCCAAGGCAAGAGTCTTTCATTCATCCTTGGATTCCCAACATGTCACAAGATACTGTTATGGTTTAGATCTAAAATGTCCTCCATCTCATGTTTAAAGGTGGGGCCTGGTTGGAAGAGGCAGCCCACTGGGGGCACCATCTGGAAAGGTGTATTCTTTTTTATGTTTAATTTATTTTTTATATATTTTATTTTATTGGTATATATTTACAAGTACCTGATATTCACGTTCATCTTAGGGAGTGGATATATGTATTTAACATGATTCTTCTTATTCCCCATCTCTTTTCCACCCATATCCCTCCCTCCTTCTCTGGATCCCCTTTCCCTATTTCCATGATTATTGTTATTATCTTTGTTCATGTTTGCAATATTTGCAGTATTGGTTACATTCATTGTGGATAGATGATACATGTACCTGACACGTCTTTAATATTTTTATGTTCCTTTCCCCTTTCTCCATTTCCTATTCTTTGTCTCCTTCCCCTTTGTAAAAGATCTATCTCTCTGTTTCCTTTTATCAATCTTTTAGTTTGCTTTTTGTTTGTATATGAATAACTCAAATGAGAAAAACTATACAATATTTAAACTTGTGTGTCTGATTTATTAACATAACCATATGTTTCTAAGGTGTATCCATTTTCCTACAAACATCTCAAACTTATACTTTCTTTATAACTTACTACTATTCCATTGTGTATGAATACCATATTTTATTTATCCATTCATCTGTTGACGGATAGATTAGCTATTTCCAAGATTTAGCTATTATGAACTGTACTACTATAAACATTGGGATACATGTATCACTATAATGTGATGTCTTCAGCTCTTTTGGGAGGGAAATATCTGACTCAAATGGAATTTCTATTTTTAGTTTTTTGAGAACTCTTCATACTGATTTCCACCATGATTATACTAGTTTACATTCCCATCAACACTGTAGAAGAGTCATTTTTTCCACAAAAAGTCATGCCAACATTTGTTATTATTTGATTTCTTGATGATAGCCATTCTTTCTGGCATAAGATGAAACCTCAATGTTGTTTTAATTTGCATTTCTCTAATGACCACAGATGTACATTGTTTTCATATATTTATTGGCCATTTGTCCTTCTTCTAAGAAGTGTCTATTTATTTCAGTTGCTCATCTTTTGATTGGGTCTTTTATTTTGAGGATTCTAATTTTTTGGAGTTCTTTATATATCCTGAATATTAGTTTTCTATCTGATGAATTGCTGGCACAATTTTTCCCATTCTGTCGGTTGTCTCTTCACTCCACAGATTGTTTCCTTTGCTGAGCAGGTTTCAAAATTTTAAATAATCCCATTTGTTGATTCTTTCTGTTGTTTCTTGTGCAATTGGAGTTCTGTTCAGAAAATCCTTGTCTACACCTATGGCTTCAAGAGTTTTACCTATTTTATTGTCCAGTAGGTTAAGTGTTTCTGTTTTAATATTTTGTTTAGATATTGGCCCAGTTTCAATCTTCTGCATATGGATAGCCAGTTTTTTCAGCACCACTTGCTAAATAGGGTACCTTCTTCCGACACACGTTTTTGGTGCTTTTATCAAAGATCAAATAGCTAAATATGTATGGGGTTGTTTCTGCATCCTCTATTTTGTTCCATTGATTCATGTTTCTGTTTTTGTGCCAGTAC
>RJWT010052963.1:0-10483 GCA_004365215.1 Cuniculus paca | reverse complement strand
CTATATTATAGAATGCTTCAAGCTAAAAGACTGGAATATGATAACAAATCGACTACAATTGATAGTAAGTTTACTCAGAGTAATTACATATATCAAAATATTAATGTGTAACAGATAAGAGCTCAAAACATGAAGTTTAAAATGTACTTCTTAAAAGATTCAGATAGGAATTGTGTTTTATATAGAACCATTACTAGCGTTAAGCCATGATCATTGCTTTCAGATAACATTTTCTTATACATAAAAATACTAAAACTCATGCAGAAAACTAGAGTACATGAATTTAGTAAAGTTGTAGAATACAATATTAACATACACACAGCTCAGTAGCATTGATATATGCAGCGTATTTAGAGACAGAAACTTCTCTGGTATCTGCCTATGTTCTTTCAGTGAATATCTGATAAATATTTGAAAAGGCTTAAGAATGCCTACATTAAATGATACTGAGTGTAGTGGTGTGGAAAGAGTTTTCGAGTAATAGGATGCCTGGCACACAGGAGACACTCAGAAAGCCATTACTGAAAGATTAAATTAGTAAATGAGCACATGCAAACTAAGTATTAGGCAATGTTGGCTTCCAAATTCCTTGAAAATGAAAACTATGTTTCCTCTTGTGATAGTTAAGGTACAATGTTAAACTTGATTAGCTTTGGGTCCACTAAGGACATGAGGGGAACACACTTTTGAGTATGGCTGAGTGGATTATGGAGGTCAAACCTTGGAGTCTGCATCTCGTCCCTGGCCCCTTCCTCTCTGACACTATTGCTCTGTTTCCCAGTTATCATGAACTAGGTGGCTTTGCTCCTCTATGCCACCCCATCATGATGTTTTTATCGTGGAGCCAGCTCATCATGGACTGAATTCCCTTTCTTTGAACTTCATTGCAGTTATAACAGACCCCTGTGGGGAACCCTATAGCGGATGGAGGCTAGGATGATGGTTCAAAGCTAACCCAAATAGTGTCCAGGGAAATAGGCACTGGTACTCCTACATCAACCAGATGTTGAATGCAAGCCACCACTGAGATGACAACTTAAACTTGGACAAGACAGCTCCATCATAATGGATAAAATCAAGGGAAAGAATCTTTGTCAACTGTGAGCATGCCCAGAATCTACAAGTATGTGTACATTGGTTTTCATGGAAATTTTGGGCTGCTCAGCATGGCATCCACTTTATCTAGAAAAAAACTTGACTACAATGGGTTTTAACTTTTATTTCCTTTCCATTTTCAAGGTCAAAGAGGTATTTGTGTGGGGTCATGATGAAGTTATAAGTACACAGGTTTTTAAAAGAGATAAGTTATAAGTACACAGCTTTTTAAAAGAGATAAATGGTCTCTGTTCTTAGAATGAATTCAATTGATGATACATTTTAGTAAATATTTTTATGTCAACACTATCTTTTGACTCTTAACTGATGTCTTTTAGTATTATGCTATGTCCATCCTTAGTCTTTCTTCAGGATGAAGAGCAGTAGTTTATAATTTACAGGTGATATCTTTTATTTCTAGGTTCATTTTATCTTTGGGTAAAATTCCGATGACTAAATCCTTATCACTCAGAAAGTTTCCAAACGTGAATGTTCATATTTTTAGTGTCAAATATGATGAATGCTAAAATGAATGAGACCGATTTACATAGAAATGCAGCTTAAAGTTTAAATTGCATTAGTTTATTTTGTTTTCTATGAAAATGGAAAGCATGGGAATGCCTTTCATGTACAAATTCTGATTCAGTCTGTGGAACAGTATGCATTTCAAGTACTGATAAGTATGCAAAAAGTATCTGATTAACTGTCTATGTGAAGTTATTCCAGGGAGATGGCATCACTGACTGCCTTTAAGGGAAGATGGATTATCAAGCAGTGTTGTTATCTCTAAAAGAAGAAAAACTAGATTCTGTGCTTCTTTAATGCCAAGACTGACTTATGATTCCTAAATAGTGAATGCATTTGATTTTCTGCAGTTCAGTTGAACTATATGACACAAACTTGGACTGTATTTCCTATGTCCCAGGGACTCTTTCATGAGATTTATAGAAAATATTTCAGTAAACATTTCTAGGAACCTAGAAACTACACACTAAATTCACCTTTTAAAAAGATAAAAGTGAAGTAAATTACAAAAAGTTAAGAAATTTGCTGAGTATTAGATAACCAGTAACCAAAGATATGGATTTCAAATCCCACCTTTCTCTTTTTCTAGGTTTCATGGTGAAAAATAAAACATACTCTGTGCTGAAATGTGGAATTCCTTTTTAAAATACTCCTCCTTATTCTATATCGCTAACAAGAACAAGATTTAGAAAGTTTAAGTATCAAGGCAGAACCAAGAATTGTCTAATAATAACTTATTATTTTACTTACTACATATTTTTATAAGTGCTTTTTAATATATTTACATATTTTGTCAGCGCCAGTGTTATGACTTATATCTAGAGGTCCCTCAATTCATAGGTGGGACTTCTAAGGAAGTGGCTGGATTATCAGTGTTTCAGACTAAATTATACATGTGTGATAACTGCATTAGTCCACTGATTGGCTTGGCATAGTCCTGGGTGTGTATAATTGAAAGGCCCTCCTTGAATATGGGTGGCACCAATCAATAGGCTTGCAGCCTGAATAGAGTTAAAAGGAAAAAGAAGGCTTGTTGTTGGCTGTTTCCTGCCTGCCATGCCATGGACTACTTTTCCTCCAGTTGTGCCCCTCTGCCACACCACCCTGCTTTGGACAGAGCTATGAACTGAAACCTCTGCCAACTGTGATCTAAACTAAGCCTTTCTTCCATTAACTTGTGGTTGTTGGCTATTTTGCCCAGATATTAGAGAGTACATGGCCAAATAAACTGAGAAAATATGTCTGATTTTCATATCTTGATTCTGTTTTTATTATATTACCCCTCTGCTACTACCAGTTCTCCATAAATACTTCACTCACACTTGCAATTCCAAACCACTGCTAAATTTTGAGCAAATGCTATAGATTTTCATGCATATGTATGATTAAAATTATTTCACTCTATGGAGATATCCTGACAGCTAATCAGATTAAAATACCTGAGTTATTCTTTCTCAATAACAAATAACTTCTGAAAATATAAAATAAACAAATAACTTCTGAAAACTAAGTACTTGACAAACTCAGAGAAATCAACAACTGCACCTAGTAGGCAAGACTGATTTGTCAATATGAGAGGGGAAATGATGACTTTCAAATTTCTCACTAACTACATGTGGTGGTCAAATACTATAGGGCCTTGTTTGTGCAGAGCACTCTACAGAGAGAGCTGTGATCAAATACTGAAACTCGCAAGAGATGAAAAGGACATATATGAGTGTTTGTGTGCTCTGGAAACTCTGATAGCAATAACTACTCATTACATAAATACATATAGAGAGAGAATGAGGCAGAGACAGAGAGACAAAGAGATGGCACAAGTATGAAATGATATGTGTTTTAGATGTTGATAGAATTACAGTTTCACTGTTTCATAAATTCCATTACAGACATAACAAATGGGGTTGTATCAAATTTCATTTACTCAATATAAGTGACTTTGTTAGAAGTTCTCACTTTGATGTTCTAATTACTGCTTCATTAAGATAATCATTAGTAATTGACCTTAGATATCCAGAGCAGTAGCTCTAAATTATTTGAACATTTGTCTTTCTGCTGGAATATTTATTTTGTCCTATATGTAAGTCAAAGTTTTTCCCACTTCATGTGCAGCTACAGTTTTAGAACTGAAGTTAAAGACAGTACAAAAAGGAAATATATTAATTAACAGTTGAAAAATTTTCAAAAATTGCAGAACAATTGTTATATTTAATAGTGTGAATTTATATTTTTAAAAATGTGTCAAGAAAAAAGAAGCCTTGTGTAAGAGGTACATATCATAGATATATTTTATCTTGAAAGAAAAATAATAGCAGCGTGTACTAAACTGTGGCTAATGGATATGTATACATAACTATTTAAGATATATGTACTGTAAAACATAAAAGTATACATCCCATGATACCTGGCAACTGACCTGACTCTAAGGATAGTCCTCAGTGTTCTTAGAAGATGGCTTTATGTTTATGACTGAATTATGGTGTCCCCTTATTTACCATAAACAATCTCTATAACACTATATCAGAAAAGGTAACAGATCATGTGACCATGCTGAAGTGACAGAAATTAAAAATAAGACTTTAATTATCTCTTCTAAACACAGAAAAATCTAGATCATTATTAAATTCCCAAAATATCAAACACTTCCCTTTCTTGTCTAATTTGACTACTGATTCTTTGCCAGTTACAACCTTGGCTTCATTATTTTCTATCTTTCACATAAAAATTGCTAATATTATCAAACATGAAATTTTTCCCAATTCAAAGAAGAGACACATTTCCTTGAATTCTACTCACACTAATTTAATAGAAATCTAAATTCTACATTTAAGTCTTTTCCAAGATTCTCTCACTAAGTTTTGATATTATCATGGTGAATCTTCCCTCACCCTCATTGCATTAGTAAGTCCAACTTGTATAACTATAGTGAGTTATTTGTGCACTTTCCTTAACAGACTAGATATCTGAAATCTATTTTAAAATATAGAAAAAAATTACAATGTTGATGGATGGATAGATGGATATATGCACATATGAACATATGCTATAAAACAAATATGACAAAATATTAATAGTAAACCAAAAATGCAACACATATAACTAAAATTGTCATTTGTATTAAAAATAAACCAAAAGGTATAAAAACTTAATTGGTATTGGGGGTGATTAGTGCAAATTTTATCATTATTGCACATGTAAAAACTATTGCACTGTTGTTAAATGAAACAAGACATACAAGTTTAAATATCTCATGGTTTGTCTTACATGAGAAAACAAAAATAAAAATAAAAGCAAAATAAAAGGTAATAGAAAATAGGGAAACAGATCTTTTACAAATGGCAAGGGGAGCAATAAATGGTGAGGGGGGAAGAAATGTTGGGGCGGGAGTTGAATAAAGAATTGAAATGTGTTATGTAATGCATCAACTGCCCACAAGGAAGGTAAACATTATAAAATGCAAACATATACTAATAAAAAAAAACTATTACACCATTGTTTTAAATGGAAAACTAATATGCACACATTTTACCTTTTCTTCTACTTGCCTGTATGTTAGAAATATTGTACACATTTACTGAGTGTCACAATTAAGTTTTGAAGATCTTCTTTGACAAATATGAAATTAAAAGAAATGTTCAAAAATATAGTTTTAGAGATCACAGCATCAATTCCTTTTTTAGGAGATACTAATGTGTAATTAAATTGCATATCTGCACCTACACAATGATTGGCTTTGGAAATCTTTATTCTTTCATGGAAAAAAGATTCAGCATAGTTTTACTGCTTAAGGTAGCGAAAAGTTTTGGTTCATCATTTTAATCTCGTTATTTCCTTATAAATAGCTAAAGCAGGGAATTTAAAAATAATTTTCTCCAATCACAAGGGTATATTGTCTTAGTTCCTCACATTGAAACTTTATGCTACAAAAAAAGAATTTTGACACAGCCACATAACCCCTTACTTCTCCAATTTCAATATTTTTCTTAAAACAGAAATTACAATTACATTCTTTTACTTGGGTAACTTCATCAATTTCCATTATTTACCTTTTGCTCTAGGGTATAATATCCATGCCTTGCTTATCATGCAATCTTTCTTCTTTTCCTACATTTCATTGGTATGTAAAAATACCAGTTGTTATGGTTGATACATTGTGTCAACTTGAGAAGTTTAGAAGTTTAACTGAAGAGACTCAGCAAGGAGCCAGGATCCTTACTTTGTAAACATCCTCAACTTGTACAAGAGGAGGGCACAGAGATTTTGCAAGTGCTACACCCACCCTGGAGTTGGGGGTGGCCTGTGTACAATATACTATAGGAGAAGAGGCTTGTTCCCCACTTTTGCTCTGGCTACTACCTTGAAGTGTTGCCCCAATGCCATGCCACCCCGCCTTGGAGCCAGCTGATTATGGACTGAAATCTCCAGAAACTGCAAGCTAGATAAACCTTTCTTTCCTTAATTTTGAGTGTTGAGTATTTTGTCCCAGAAGTGAGATAAAAGTAACCAAGACACCACTGGAGGACACTTGCTCAATGAATAATTTTTATTACCTAAAATAGCAGAAAGTTCTGTTCTGAGACTTAGGAATGCAAGCACAAGCTACTTTAGGAAATTTCGCATTTGAATCTTCATAATAGAAAACTAAGAATTCTGTGGGGTTGGCTTTTTTTCCTGTACTGAGATAGCAGATCTGGTGAGTTTTGGAATGGAGAATGGAGATATACTTGTTCTAAGAATTAACTTTGACTTTAGTGACCTATTGCACTAATGATCTTAAATGTGCTAGAAGCTTTTGGGGACTTTTCTTCCTCTAAATTCCTTTTGTGTTTCTTGGGAGGATTCAGTCCTTGAAGATTTAGCAAATATTCCTCAAGGTCTCTGCACACTGAGAGCCTCCATGTATAACTTCCGGTTAATGCTTTTACCTCCACAGGTAAGTGGTGTCAATGTGACAGTGAAGCCCCTGAGCTCTCCTTTTTCCCTTCCTGCAGGGAGGGGATGGGTTGGCTAGTGACTGTCATGCCCCTCCCCCTCACTTATTTGCAGCCTTTAGGGAGACTCTCTGCTTTCACCACCTCCATTTTTATCAGAGACATAGTAACTGTGAATCAAACATTTTTCTGTAACCCACTCCCCTCTGTGAGTCACCATGCCAGCTATGGGTGTCCTGGATCCCTAGCCAAATTGGGCAAATCACAGACCTGCAGCTGCTAGTTCAGCAGCATTCTTCACACATTTCTCTGGTTAAGTCTAGAAAGAATCTCTCCAGTGTACTGATTCCTCTGTGCTGCAGCACAGGGCCTGTTAAAATTCGCCTTTAGTGGTCCTTTTAACCTGTTCCTGATTTATCTCTTGGGTAGTATGAGTTTCAGAGGTCTTGTAAATCTACTCAGGATTCTGACCACTTTTTGACAGATGAATATGGGTCCACTATTTTTTTAAAATTATTCTTTCTTTTAGTGTAACACAAGTAGGGAAAAGTTCCAATAATACCCTTAATTATCTGTTCCATTGTTTCAAAAATATTTAAGGTAGATGCTAATTTGTTTTCTTCATATTACTAATTTCCTTTAGTTCATAGAACAAAGATTTCTTTCTTTTTCATAACAGTTTTTTTTTTCTTTCTTCTATGACTTATACACTGAGTAACATTTTGGCCATTCTTTAAAATTGAACTGCCTCATAATGCACTGCTTTTGTAGGTTCTTCAGAATAGATCTGGGAAAGATACTTCTTTTTTCTCAAAATTTGACACAGCATGTTCATGTGGGTTAGCATTTTATGCCACCCCATCACTTCATGCCTTTTAAAGAATACATCACAGAATATTGACTTTGCTTTTATTTTGTTTTTAATAACTTATACTTCACAGGATGTCCACTTGAGTATGCCCTTTCAAAAAGACTCAGCACTAGCTATCAATTCAGGGCTATTGCAGTATCCTTAGGACTCGAAGAAAAATTTAAATGTGTTTGAACAGCTAAGTCTCTGGAAGTGTAGGCAACTCCCACTGTTGATGTCTTTGCTTTCCCTGACACTGTGGGCTGTTCTAGCTTTCATTTCTCCTTTACATTTTTCCAAGCTATAATAATAATTGTGCATCAAAGTACATTATTACCATGCCTTAGGATACAGTCAAATTTAGCCAATGTGCTCTAACTCTACTCATGGCAGAAACAGAGTTTCACATTTCTATAAGTCATATATCTCTCTTTTACAAGTAACTCTAATTTATATACTGATTTCTTGGAAATCTCTCATTTGGATTGGACTTCAGAATATGCATTTTACCCTCCTTTTTGTGACTCTCTGTGCCTAATATTTAACCTTTTTACACTCTTTCTTGAATTCCTAGACCTCTAAAGATTGAAAGAGCCAGTAAGAATAAATATTTAAATAGCACATTTTTTACATTTTAGCAAATCATCTGGAATAGATCTAATGCCACTTTCATAAAGTATAGAAAAATATTAATTACTACTCTCTTGCTTCAATCTCAGAAAGCTCCAACTAATTTGTCCTTGTTTTCCCTATATTGTGCACAACTACATTTTAAATATATTGGTTTGAAACCACAATCCTTCAACTTTATCATTTGTATTTTATTGTTGATTTTATACTTTTACAGAGGTATTAAAGAAGCTTCATATGAAAATTTCCAATAAATTTCCAGGCCCATAATTATACTTTATCTTGCAAACCAATTTTCAATATCTTTGTCTTTGACCATAAAAGTTTTTAATCAGATGAAGGGTCTCTCATATAGGTTAGATATAGGTATAGGTATAGATATAGGTATAGGTATAGTTGTATGTAAAACTATAGGTGTAGTTAGGTACGGATATAGGTGATATAGATATAGTTTCATTATGTATAAACTTAGATCATCTGGAATTCTATGATACACATATCTTTAAAATATTAAGAATGGTAAGGGTTTAGCTCAGTGGCATAAGTGCCCACCTGGCAAATGCAAGGTCATGAGTTCAATCCCCAGTACCAATAAATAAATAAATAAATAAAATATTAAAAATGTTTAAAGTTGATTTTATTTTTTAAAAAGAAACATACACTGGTTTGCAATAGGTATTCTTAGACTTATCTACATCTTTGAAGATGAAATATATTAATCAGGGAAGGATTCTCTAGTGATATTATGTTTAAATGCATCTTCAGTACAATAGCACTTTGATAATACATTGCTAAATGTCACATATCAGTGAGTACTGATGTTAGGAGACAAATCACTTTAATCAATTATTAGTGCCATGTATCATCACTTCCTCTTCAGCTAGCACTCAAGAACACAAACCTATATATGAAAGGTTATATTACTACTATTTTTGTTAGTGATATTGCTGAATACAAGGTGAACAAAAATTAAATTGCTAAGGGTTTCCTCAGAAAAATAAATGACAATTTCAATAGTCATACAATCTCTGTCAATGTAGTAACATAGCAAATGGAAAAGTTAAATTTCTCCTTGGAATTTTATATGAGTTGAATTCTACAAACAACATTGAGACCAAGAGATCATATATAATGACTATTTTAAAAATAAAAAGTGTTTTGAAAGACCACCATTACTAAAAATAAGAACTGTTAAGTTCTCTACATCTCTGTATATCTTCATATATATTTATTATCTAACTTTAATCATATATCAAAAATAGCTATGAAAGATAGTTTCCCCAAATCTATTTAATTCCACTGAAATTCAAAACACATTTTATTGTAGTCATTACAAAATTGGGTTCCAAAAGAAATAACTACCTTAAATATCTGCCTTAAAAAGCAGTTGTTTTTACAAATCACTGCTTAAAATTTAAAATAAGAATACAAAGTTATAAATTAAGACTGCAAGGCAGAGAAAAAGAAGCATCAGCAGTTCTCTCTTCTGGTGTTGCTCCCACAGGAAATTTTGGCAATAAACAGAGGCTCAGCCAAATCTCTCACAACACTGACTTAACAGGGCCTTTATGTATGAACCTTCCCTTGTGGTTTCAGATCTTTTAGGAGATCAAACTATGAGACTATGAAGTAAAAGACTTTAAAATTTGCCATCATCTGCTATACTCTAATCTCTTACCTGTAAATTTCTCAAATTTGCTAATAGTGGTTATTACTGCATCTCAACTTTATTCAAACATTGGGTATTATTCTGTGAGTTATAATCTCTTCTGTTGACGTGGCTAATGGTTTTGATTCCTGGTGCAAAATAAGTCCTCGTGTTATTACCAACTGCATCGTGATGATGGCAAGGATAGTGTTAAAATATTAATGTTAACCAGCTCTGTACATATTTGTAATAATAACACTTTAGTTACAGGTTCATGCAAGGACTTGGGAAGAAACTAGACAAATGGATCACAGTCATTTATATACCTATACAAATGTGTTACTTAATAGACTATTACAATTGCCATTTTTTACATATGAACTGAGTATTAGCCCATAGTAGAATTGACAAAATGCTTCAATCCTTGTTTGATCTCTAATTTTTAAATTCATAGTCAACTTTCATTCCTTTGTTTGTAGATATTCCCAAATATTTAGGAGTTTTCTCATTTTTCTGCTCTTTTAAATGAAAATACTCAAGTTTTTCCATAATTAAAAACAGTGACTTATTATCTATTTTTAAAATTTTATTCTCTTTTGGCTGTCATTTTTCCTTGAATTGATTTAAGCTAATTTCTTGCTATTGAAAATTGAAAGGTAATTAAAATCTCCCTACCTCTATAAAATCCTTATATATGCCATCAATAACATATTTTCATTTTTAAAATTTTTTTTCTACTGATTAAACTTTCATTTTGATTTTTTTAGAAAAATCACTTGGAGCGGGGCATGGTGGCTCATGCCT
>RJWT010052962.1:0-10486 GCA_004365215.1 Cuniculus paca | reverse complement strand
AGTGCCTGTCAGTGTAAATAAATCTGCCTCCAAATCCTGGGTGCCGTTTAGGTGTTTCTGCTTGCTATTGCACTACCAGCAAGAGAAGCTCACTCTAATTAGCTCAAGACAAAAAGAGATACTGGAAGTATAACAGGGACAAAGCTATTGTCATTTAATATTTACAGCCTTCCGCCACTCCTGATTTTTAAGGAGGATTTGTGGGAGTCAATGTGGGGTGCCTGCATGTGTTTGCTGCTTAGTTACTGAGCCTGTGCCCTGCTGATGTTTATAACTGATAGATCTGCAGGTGCTTCTTGGGCTTGAACATAGCCTGAAGAGCATACCAGCGCCAAAGCTATATCCTACATCTATGTGTACAGCTATCTAACCACAGCTTTGGGGTTTAACAATCTAACTGTTGGTAGATAGTCTCTAATAGATTCTCTTTGGGTCAGGTGTCCATAGATCACCCAATCACATACCATTCAAGGTGGGATCCTTTAAAATACATATGTAGCCTAACAATCTCTTTAAGGAATTCATGAATGAGAGAAGAAGTTAGGAGCTGGATAGATTATTCTAGAAGACCAGAAGGGAAAGAACTGATTAATATCTACAGTACAAATGTAATATCATTCAGAATTCATCAAGTTAACATTTCAGAGTTCCCTTAGTTGATATGCTGCTTATAATATATGTCATAGAGTGGATATACTCTATATGTAGCCCTGTTTCTTGGGCTTTACATTTAGTAATATATCAAGTATTTTTTTCTTGTCCTTAATTTTTTTCCCTCAGTACTTTGATGGTGGCATAATACTCAATTGTATAGATACTGTTATAACTTACAAACTAGTGGATAGGCATATAATTTCCATATGTCTGCATTTTATATGAAGTTGCAAAAGACATCTTCATACCTTAATCCTTGTGTATATTTCTGATTATTTCATTAAAGATTATTCATTAGAGATTATTTCATACAGTATCAGTATGTGGAATTTACTAGATATGTTCTTATTTATTGTCATTTTTTGTCCAAAGAGTGTGTATCAAAATGTATCCGCATCTACAATGATTAAGTGTGGTCATTTCATTTTGGCACCAACTTCTAACCATTTAGAAAAACAAAGAGCACAAAACTGGACATTGCTACCACATGCAGTTTTTGCCAATCTGATTCCTCACTTAGGTTGACAAAATTTAAAGCTAAATTCCCAACATAGTGGGAATAGCAAACTTTCCAGCATCTGGTCTCCAGATCACCAACCTTGGAACTTGTTAGAAATGAAAATTCCTGGACTCTACCTCAGACTTACTAAATCAGAAACTTCAGAGATGAAGGCCAGCGATCTGAGGATGATTCTGACGCAGGTTTGAGAATCAGCAATTGAGAAAACTGAAGCATCTTTTCTAAGCTCCCACAGTGGGTCCCCACTTTGACATGCCCAAACACCTTTTTGGGGGCCCTGGCTGGCTTATGTAACCCAAAAGCAATGGGTTTGCATTCGAGGACTTGAATCAGATCTGTATGCCCTATTGGGTGTGCAACCAAACACAAGTGCTGATGACGTATTACAATATTATATCTTACTTACATTTCAAGGTGAAAATTGTTCTGTATCATTCAGCCCAAATGTGACACTGGGAGGAAGTTTTCAGCTAAGTTACTCCAGATGTTTTGTGGTTATGCAAGGATACAGAGCAAAACATGTTTTCCCTGCTGAACGAAAACACAATACAAGTTTTCTTTAGCTGTGGAAGATTGCAAAATCTGACCCCCCTCTCCAGGCTATTAGCACCTACCGCCCTCCCCCCAAGGGCAAAGGACAACCAAGCCAAAGAGAAGGAAAAACACAATGCTCTCAAGTTCACAGCTGATACTGAGGAGTGGAGGGGCTGAAACATCTGGGATACATCAAAATAGAGGTGACAGAGTAGAGTACAGAGTTCCACACCCCACCACCTCTACATCAGACTAGCTCATTTAGAATGTTTCTGAGAGTGTTCATCACAAAGATTTTATGGACTAAGATTTTAGGCAATGTGGTAGGTGTGGTAGAGAAAATTGGGGAGCAAAGAGACCTTTCAAGTCTCTGTCCCATTGACACTCCAGAAAAATTCGGTGTTGGACAGCATAAATATAAATCTTTAGGCTCTTCATGGGCCACAAGCCAGGCATAACTTTTAGTAAGTCCCTTATCTTTGCTGAGTCTCAGTTTACTCACAATATGCATTGGGGCTGCTGTGAGGATTGAATGAGGTCATGTGCCTCATACACAGTAATTGCTCCATTAATGGTCATTCCCCTAATCTCCTTTACAGTACTTTGATGTCTTTTCAGCACCTCAGTCCTAGTGTGAGGGACACAAAAATATTCTGTTGATGCCAGAAAGAAAAAACCAGATATCATCATGCATCTCAATATTCCTTTACAGTAGGATGTTCTTTTCTTTTCTGAATGTTCTTGTCTATTACTCTTTCAGTGATTCTTTATAGTGCTCCTGACCCCCTCCGCCCATCTCCCTCCCTCTCTCCCCCTCTTTCTCTTTCTCTCTCTGGTGAACATCTGAACTGCCACAAAGCCAGGCCTACATGACTCAGCCTGTGTCCCAACTAGACTTTCCCAGGGGGAGGAAGAAAGGAAAGAGAGAACAAGTACTGATGTGTGGTGTCTTCTTGGACCTTGCCAGTCCTGAGTGCTGGGGTTTCCGGATTCCAGCTCAGGTCACTTGGCAGCTGAATTCTTTACAGATCAACTACCCATAGCTCCTTCAAGTCTGCCACCAAATCCTCAGCCTAGAAGACACTGAAGGGCCAGACTTGACCTTGAGTTGAGCTAAAGTTCAGACCAGATCCAGATCCAGAATTAGTCTAAATTTCAACCTCCAAGTTCCTCTTTGTCTTCTCAGAGACCATTGAATAACACTGAGGGATTCAAATCTGGAGACTAGAGTGAGAACAGAACAAAATTATTGTTTTAGTTTCTACCTGTGTAAGTAGAATTTATTTAAGGTGTGATTGATTTCCTTAGGGCCTTGTTATATGATCCAGTGCCACTTAGTCAATGCGATAAGTGTCTCGAGTCTCACATAGACATCTACCCTTACCTACTCTTATCCTAACTGATGAATACTCAGAGGACTTAGCTAGTTCTGAATTTGATCTCAAAGTTCATTTAAATTTGCAGTTTCACATATAAGGCAAGGGCAGTTGCACCACTGCTAAGATTTCCCTGTATGCATCGGTCCTAATAATGCTCAGTGATTAGGGATATGGTGATTACCAATGGGCTGTAGTCTTACCATTTAAAAATTTCTTAGCTGGGCGTTCAGGAAATAGGTGCTGAATTTCTCTTTATTCATTCAGCTCTGACATACTCTGAAACATTCAGTCATTCTTTCATTCAATAATAATTAACAAGCACTTGATATGTGCTGGAATTATGAGGCTATAGTGGCGTTAGGGTAATGACAAAGATGTACATGTCCCTGCCTTACTGGAGTTTACTATCTATTTGGAAATGTAGAAATTAAATAGTCAAAATATAATACTTGCTGCAAAAGGATAATCACAGGATGCTGGGCCACGGAACCGACCCACATCTTCCCCACAGGAGTTCTGGGGTCCTGCTCCTTCCCCCTCAATGCCCTCATCCATTCCAGTGTCTGTGCACGTGGGCATCTTTAGAGTACTTAGTCTAGGCTAGAAGTTAGAAATCATACTGATTAGGCACTAAGCTTAATGCAGCTCATGGGGCAAAAGGGATGACAAATGAGGTGGAACCGAGTCTTTTGAGCTGTCATGTTTTTCAGGCTTTTTCTACCTGCTCCTCTCACAGGACATCTCCTGTGTTCAAGTCTTGGTAGTTATCACTTAGTGACTTCCTCTACATCCCAGCCCTCCCTGCTGTGCTATTTCCTGTCCACTGGACACTGACGACACTTCCCTGGGCTCAGCTCTGTCCACGAGGCACCACAGGATCCTCCTGCAGCCAGTGAGAACAAGAGGGGCCAGAGCTATGTGACACCGTTCTGCGCAGTGGCAAAGCACGCCTCCCCCTCTGTGTTTGCTCAATTAGCGGAGTCGCCAAGTCATATTCTTTCCGGTCGCATTGTTTATAAGAATCAAAATGGAAACAGCACTTTCAGATTTCATGTCCATGAGACTCAGACACATAACTACAGAGTGTAAACAAGGGGTGAGCAGCAGGGTGTGGACCCACAGGCAAACAACACGTGTTATACACTGATCTGAGCCCCCAATCACTCATCCTTTCTGACAGTGGAGGCTTTGTTAATGGCTCAGGCTTGTGGTGCCTGGCTCCTGCTGCCCTGGGATGATGACGCTCCTGGGTGGAGCTAAAGTCCTCCCTGTAGGGATTTCTGGATGTGCTTTTAAGCTCCCTCTATATGCCACACCCATCTGGCTGCCACAGGTCACAGTTTGGGATCTTCCTGGAACTCATAGCTTTTGTCTGTCTTCTACTAGACCAGAATATGGAGAAAGGGATGGGAAGGTGGTATGATACACCTGAGAAACTCATCTTTAATCACTCAATCTCTCAGGAAGGCGCTGGGCTTGAACTGTGCTGGTTACTTGTCCCTGAAGATCGGGTGAGCCAGTAGCCAGAGTTTTCAGGTCTGTTGAGAGTGGCCTAAAATACATGAACTTGAAAGATTTAACACAAAGGCTTTAGACTTTTGCTGCAGGTAAGAATCATTTTGGGAACTCTGACAGCTGGGCATGATGCCCAATCCTTCGGTCTCACCCCTAGAACTTAATGGAGCAGGGGTACAGCCTGGGCGTCCAATTTTTGAAAGTTCCCTACGTGATTCTAATGTGTAGCCATTGAGAACCACTAAACTAACAGAACCCTTGTCTTGATAAGGGAGATGGTTTGGCTGCTATGTGACTTTGAATCCCTTAACTAGCCTTCCACAAGGCATAAATGGCAAGCAAAGCTTAAACACACCCTCTTTGTTCAGTGAGATAATGTGTCAGGGAGATACTAATGTTATGACAGCAAGGTGTTATTTTTGAATGGTGGGATCCAAAGTTGGCATGTCGTGGCTTTTTGGAGAGCACTTCAAAGCAGGGGAGTGCGAGACAGTAACCGAGGGCCACTCGGTAGCTTCCACCACCTTTGACACTTGCAGCAGTGACTGGAATTCCGTCGATAATTCTGGTAACATTATTCTCAGAAGAATGAGAGAGAATCTACCTCTCTTACTAGAATACAAGCTACTTTTTTAACAGGGGGACCCTATTATATTCCTTTGGGAATCTTGTGCCATTTTAACCACATATTTTGCCTACCGTTGTCCTGCAATAAATGTTTAAGCTGTCAAAGTTATAAAATTCAAGTTCCTCATCACTTTGTTGAGTAGCTACTATATCTTAGACCTCAAACTGGGTACTTCCATGTTATATTATTCAATCTTAGTACTGATATTTGGTATTAGTATTGGGATTTGTATTAGGTATTATTTAAGATATAAGCTAACTTTTTTTTTTTTTTTGTACCAGGGATTGAACTCACGACCTTGTGCTTGCCAGGCAGGCACTTATGCCACTGAGCATAATTAATTCCTAGCCCTAAGCTAACCTTTTTTTTTTTTTAACAAAGATAGCTCAAAAGATAATGGATTAAACAAGGTGTGAATTTCTTTCCATGTTATCATCCACCAAACAAGTGTGGTGTGAGGCTTGTTTCTTGGCTCGACCATCCTTAACATGTGGCTTCCATCCTTGGGTCCAGGATGGCTACCTAGGCAATGGTAGAGGAACAAAGCCAGGGGCCACATCTGCATTTCCAGAAGTACAATCCAGAAGCAGCTGAATACATGTTTTTGTTTACATCCTATTGGCCAGAATTCAGTCATGTGGTTATAGCTATATGCAAAGCAAGCTGGGAAATATAATTGTTAATTGGGTGGCCATATATCCATCTAAAACTAGAAATTGATACTATTAAACAAGGAAGAATAGATATGATGGCAAGTCTCATAAGAAACCTTAGTCCTCTGGGTAAGTAATTTAGTCCTTATTGAAGTCAACCATCGGGGCCAAGTGCTGAGCTAGACACTTCCCACAACCTAAGTTGATCTATTTGCTCAACTAAATCAGGAGAGAATCATGCAGACCATTTTATAGGTAAGAAACCTGGATGACAGAGGGCTTATAAAGCTAAGAAGCAGCACAGCTGGTGTCTGAATCCAGGTCTATTTGCAAGTGTTTTTCTCATTATACCCTGCTGCTTTTCTAGTAAGCTTCAAGACATCCTTGGTGATATTTTTCCTGGCTGTGCCTCTCATACAAATTTCTGTTACAGCACTTATTGCAGTAGACACATTCTTACTGTCAAAGGCTCCTTTCTGGGCTCACCCCATCCTCTGGTATTTGCAGACCATGTCTTCGCCATTTTATACAATAGCACAGGGCCTGGTGTTGGTGCATGCTTTGACAATGGATGAAATGAGTCAACAACAATGCCTTCTTACCTTTCAATTAAAATCAGGCCTTTTAATTATATCCCCCTAATTCTTCTCTTCAACACTTGCTCTTGTCCCAACTTTTTTTTTTTTTTTTTTTGCAGCACCGGGGATTGAACTCACAACCTTGCACTTGGCCAGGCAGGTGTTTAGACTGCTGAGCTAGATCCCCAGCCCTGGTGCTTTTGAGACAGGGTCTCACTATGCCGTTCAGGCTGGCCTTGAGCTCACTTTGTAGCCCAGGCTGGTCTTGAACTCACAACGATCCTCCTGTCTCAGCCTCCCGAGTGCTGGGATTACAGGCTTGAGCCACCATGCCCAGCTTCTTGTCCCAACTTTACCACAATAAATATCTTATTCCAAGTCCTTGGTTTCCAACTCTAGTGCCAGGCATCACTAAAACAGTAAGTTCAACGGATTCCAGAGCAGCACTCTTTTACGTACGACTGCAAAGGTCTTCCAGGGTTGAGATTTTGCTTCAACCTAACTTCATTTTATCCTGATGCTTTAGTCACATATTTCCTTTTGTGTCGTTCCTAGGAGGTGAGGAAAAGGCTCTCTCCCATTTCAAGATGCATAAAAATAATGATTCTAGAGAAAAGAAAGGATGCCAGCTCTAGGCTGAGACCATGACGATGTTAGCAATCATCTCCAAGGTGCTGCAGACCTCTGTCATGATGCCTGAGACCTGGTTGGGCCCAGGCTCCTCATGTGCCCTGGCTCTGGAGAGGAAGGAGCCGAAACCTCTAAAGTTCTGCTTTCCTCCCCAGTGACACAAGCGATGAGGTGTGGGGGAGAACCAGCCGAGTTAATTCAAGAAGTGTTCTTGATGCAAGGTTCTCTGCTAGACAAAATGTACGGGGATGCAGTGAAGCACAAGAAGAGATCTTTCCTTGAAGGCCTCACCAGCATGCACTTTCCTTATTTGCCAAATGATTGAAAGTTGGCTTCTTACACAAAGCATCTCTAATTCAGATGGGGGTTTCTGTCCTCCTCACCCCTAGGCGACACATGAGAAACTTATGTGAAGTTGCTTTTAAAATTTCATGCAAGTTTGAATTCAATTTCACGAATATTACAAGTTGTTTTAATATCCACATGTGGCTCTTCTCTCAAATATTCATGTAAAATTGATATCTCATAAAGACACTCCATATTTCCCTAGGATTTAGTAGGACCTTGTCTAAAAGGCTTATACTCTTGGGTGTACCCATACCCTTCCAGGAAGAGCTTAGGGCTGGATGATGTCTGATATCTTTTCTGGATCTGAAATTGCTTTGTGGGGATTCAGAAATATCAGGAACAGCATAGGCCGATATATTTGGATTCTTTTTTTTTTCTTCTTTTTTTGGTATCAGGGATTGAACTCACGACCTCGAGCTTACCAGACAGGCACTTGTGCCGCTGAGCTATATATATCCTGGCCCAATACATTTAGACTTAAGGCATATAAACTCAACTTTTTCCACAAAAACTCTACCCAAACAAGATTTCTGCAAATCAGATTCACCCAGCTACTGTATGTTCTCATACTCTACTTTTACTATCTATTTTCAAGAGTCCCCAGAGGTTTTTGTTTGTTTTGTTTTATTTTTTGTTCTTTTTTTGAGACAGACATATGCCCAACTCCCTAGAGGATTCTTATGCTAAGGCACTTGGAGATCCTGAGATAAAATATACATGAATTCTTAATAAACTGTAAAACCATGCACAAATGTGCGCCATTATAGTGGGCAGTGATAATAAATCCCTGATATCTCCACCACCCCAGATGGCTCTAGTGAGATAATGAATTTTACTTTGTAAAACGCATGCACCGAAGTTATCAGACTGGAAGGCATGGAGGCCGATACAAATCTCTCTCACCTGAGCCTCATCTCATCACTGATGTGTTAACCTGAAGGGAGGAGTAACTAACTGACTTGGGAAAAGGTATTTTGGGTTTCTTTTCTCTTCTTTTCTTTTCTTTTCCTTTGAGACAAGTTCTCTCTGTGTAGCCCAGGCTGGCCTCAAACTCTCTTTGCAATCCTCCTGCCTCAGCTCCAGAGTGCTGGGATTACAGGCGTGAGCCACATGCCCACCCAGGTGGGACTGGATCCTCTTGCCTCTAGCAGATGACCCCCTGGGCTGTGCGCTGTTCTGGTGCTGAAATAGTAGTGATACTCAGGGTGTCTCCTTCTCTTAGTCTAGGACTTCTACCAAAAGAGATCTGACAAAGGAAGGGACACAGATTCCTGTGAAACTCTGAGAGGTCTATGAGGCTGGGGTGTAGCTCAGTGGCTCAGGGGTACAGCACTTGCCTCGTATGGATTCCAATCCCAGAACCCATTTAAAAGGTGGGGGGCAGGCTTACCATCCTTACTGGGCCCCTCCATCTCTGCAGGCCCTGTGTGTGACGTCCTTTAACCAGGACATTGCCCTCCAAAGACTGCTTTTCATGTATATGTATGTGTGCGTGTGTGTGTGTGTGTGTGTGTGTGTATGAATGAAAGGGTCCAGTCTTCTGTGTCCTACTGAGGGAAAACAACATGCTAAATTATGTTTCAGCCCCTAAGTTAACGGTTTCATTAAATTAGATTCAAGCTTTATTCACGTCTGTGACCCTGTCGGTAGTTTCTGGACCACATCTGGAGAGGCGGGATGGAACTCAGTCTATAGTTCACCGTGAAACAGCAGCAAGGGCCTAGAACGTGCTAGCAACTCCGTGGTTCTCTTTAGTTCCTGAACAAACACAAATTTGAATGTGTCTGGTATGCAAAGTGGCCTCTCTATGGACAGTAGTTTTCAATCTGAGGGAAATTCAGCGTCACTTCAAGGCCTTGTTAAAACCCAAACTTTTGAATCACAGATCCAGACCCAGGAGGTCTGGGTGGGCCTGACAATTTGCCTTTCTAACACAGTCCTGGCCAAGGCTGAGGCTGCAGGCCCTGGGAGCGCACTTTGAGAACCTCTGACAATGGGCATGGCAGAGGCCAAGTCCCTGACCCCGTTAAGAGGTGCAGCCTAGGGTGATTATGCTAAAAATACTGACAGTGGAGATTCTGGCTCATCTTGGCAGGTGAGTGAGGGAGACACGCAAGGATCACAGAACCCCTTAGGATGTCGCCTGTGTCTGCTGTCCCCAGAGTGAAGCCAGGCCTGGGAGTCAGATGTGCGTGTCCCTCCCCGCACAGGCAGCCTTGGGAGGACAGAGGGCCGGGAGGGCCGCGGGGTGCTCGCTGGCTGGGGACAGGCCTGGCTCGCGCCCCTCCCTCCCGCCTGCGCCGCGCTCCTCGCCTCGGGGCGGTGCCAGCGCGCGGGGCGGGTCCCCTCGACTCCCGTCCCTCCCAGTCCTTCCCCCAGGACGCGCTTGCGCCGCCCCCGCCCCGTCGTCGCCTGGGTCGCCGTCGCCACCCCGCTAGCCCGGCCTCGAGGCTCGGGGACCTCGGCTGTGCAGAAGTCCCCTGCGCGCCATGGCCCAGCCTGGCGAGGAGGAGGCCGTGCCCCGGGCCGAGGCCACCGTGCAGATCCGCGTAGCCATCCAGGAGGCCGAGGACGCGGAGGAGCTGGAGGATGAGAAGGAGGGGACGGAAACGCGGGGCGCTGGGGACCCGACCCGGTTCCTCAGCCCCGGCTGGGGCAGCGCCAGCGAGGAGGAGCCGAGCCGCGGGCATAGGTAGGCGAGGGTCCAGGAGGGGTCCGGGAGGGGCTCGTGGGTGACAGCGCGACAACTCCGTGGGCAGGGGCATCCAGTGCTTCCCGGCGCCAGGGAACAGCTCCGGGCAGTCCCAGAGTTCAAACCTAGTGGCAGTCGGTGTCCCAGCCCGCGGCTTGGGGATCCGACAAGGACCTGGGACTGGGGACCTGAGCGGCCTGGATGTGGGGGTGCCTGGCATCCAGGAGGAAGAACTGCATGGGCCATCCTCGCCAGCCATCCCAGCTCCCCCCAAGAATGAGCCACCTACCCATGCAGAGGGTCCCCATGGAGCCCTCGGTGCCATCATCGTTGTGTTTGCTTATGGGCCCCGATG
>RJWT010052961.1:0-10491 GCA_004365215.1 Cuniculus paca | reverse complement strand
CCATCTACACTAGACTTCTCACAGCTTTCAGAATATTCCTGCTTCTTCAGTGAATCTGGACTTGGACATTCATCTAGAATGCCTGAAAACAAAGGTTCCAGAGAATAGATATTATAAAGTGTGGGCTTGGAGGCAGACCTCCTGGTTAGAATCCTCGCTTACAACATGCATGTTAAGTATCTGGTTAGACCATCCATTCCTCTAGTAAATCCTAACTGATACAAACTCCACATCTATTGAGGTATGGTGGGAATCTACTCATGATTTTCTTCCTAGTATTCTCTGATGATAGAAATCATCAATGCTAGTATGATAGATTTACTCACATCTCACTCATGGTTTCACTTCTGAAGTTTTACTGATTCCACTTGACAAAGACACCGAGAGTCACATTTAGATCTAGACAGTTGATTATCCATACAGAAGGCAAAAAAGAGGCAATGATGCAGTACCCTGCAGTCCTTGTCCCCCAAAAATACAATGTATGACCTTAGCCCTAATACTAACCTAACCTTATACAACAGAAGTCAATGACTGTAGGAAGTTGTGGTGTGCATCACTGACAAAGAACCAGATCTAGATTGCAGCTGAGTGGGTGTGGTCTGCAGCTCAGGTCACTGGATGGGGGTAGAGTGAGGCAGGAAAGCCCAAATGTTATCAGAAGCCACAAGGTAATGAGACACAGTCTCTTGAGGCCTTCCAGGGGATAGAATGTGAGAAACGATAGCTGCCTAGCAACTCCTCCTGAACCCTTCACCCTCTTGTGCTCTGGGAGTATCATGAGGCTCTTTGCCAACACTCAGTTCAGCTGTAGCTCAAGCCTTCACCTGCATGGCAGAAAGGACACTGCAGGTTTGCCAGTAACGATGTTGCCTGCTCTCCTGAGTCGGTGGGGTTGTATCTCCTCAAATGCTTCTTCAGTGCTTTTGAGACAACCGTGATTTTCCCCGTGAGTTTATGAATGTGATAAATTACACTGACTTGGATCTAATGGGAAGCTTCCTTGCCTCCAGACACAACTTTTCTGCACCATGAGGAATTAGACATTGTTTTTGGATTTGGGTAGCTGGCATTTCCTTTGGGGTTTTGGTCCTACATTTACACATGGACGCATCTGTGATTTTTAGTTCTGGGGTTGTCCTTACACATTTGAGAATCAAGAGGACAGATGACTTATGTATGCCTTATAAGGTGGTCTAGTCCTTCTTATACTTTCTAAAACAACTGGTGCAATATGAAAATTTACTGCTTCTTGAAAGTGTGGTGGAGTGCACCTGTAAAACCTTTTGAAGTTGGAGTTTGGGGGTGTGGGAAAGATCTTGAATAGCAATTTCAACTTCTTTAATGCAAGTAGTTTGTGTATTTATTCCTGCTTAAACTTGACATTTTAATTTTTTTCCCTCTGGGACTGAATCTACTAAGCTTTCACAATGATTGTATGCATGCTTACATTGTGCTTTCTATTATTTTAAGGCTTGCTAGACTGTAGTTCTTTTATTTTATTCTTTATTCCAATCTTGCTAATAATTTATTTAATAATCATTTCAAAGAACAAGCTTTTAGTTATGCTAATTTTCCTTGTTGTTTGGTAGCTGGTTTTGTTTTATTCTTTGTTTGATTAGCTGTGCTTTGTCATTCTATCTTGCTTGTATTTGGGGGGCTCACTGTATTGAGTTTTTCAAATTCTTGAGTAGAAAGCTGTATTGATTTGTTTTGCTCTCTTATTTCCTGATAAATATATTTCAACTGATGAATGTCACTTTTGAAGCTGCTTTAAATGAGTCTCAAAATTTTGATATGAACCATTATTATCATCCAATTCTAAATGTCCTATTTTGCCCTATGGTTTCCTTCTTAACTCATATACTGTTAAGTGATAGGCTGCTCTTATGGTCCGGATTTAATAAGTCCCCCAGAAAGGTTTAGTGTGTTGAAGGGTTAGTTACTGTTGGGCTTTTGGGAGGTGACTGGATGATAAAGGCTGAAACTCCATCACTGCAGCCATCCACTGACAAGACCATAATTTGATAGTGTTATTAAGAGGGGGTGGAAACAGAAAATAGGGGTTCATTGAAGGGAGTGCATCATAGGAGCTTGACTTTGGGACTATATCCTGTCCTTGACCCCTTTCTCTCTGGCTTTTCCATTTCTCTCTATCTTCTGTCTGCTGTGATGTGAGCAACTTTGTTTTAACACTGCCTTCCACCATGATGTTCTGCCTCAGCTCAGGCCCACAGCACTGGAATCAGTCAACCATGAACTGACACCTCTGAAACCATGAGCCAAAATAAGTTTCTTTTCTCAGATATTTGTTCACAGAAATAGCTACTTAGTTTCTAAAGATATGAGATTTCAGAGCTAGCCCTTTGTCATTAATTCCTAATAGCTTTTCACTATAGTTACAGAAATAATTAATTAATTATTATTATAATTAATTCTATGGAAACTCATGATTGAACATGTGTGTGCTTTTTTGGAAGTGGTTTAGGTTTGATGGAAAAGAACATGTCTTCTTTGCAATTGAGTTCTACATATATCTAACAGCTAATGTTTGTCAGACATATTGTGTAGGTCTTATAACTCTATTTATTATTACCATTATTTAAATGCTGCATTTCACCATTTAGAATCTGCACCTTTTGTACACCCCCTCATCTAATGGGACAGCTGTTGGTATTGGTAAAGCCCACAACCTCTGCTGCCTCTCAGAGCTCGCTGATCCAGGGACTCTCTGCTGCAGAGCTGAACAACATCACCAAGTCTTGGAAGCTCCCCCCTTGGATCACTTTGTACACGGAAGAATGTCCTTGCCCTCTGCCCTTTCAGAATAGGCATTCTGAACTCCTGCTGTGAGTCGCATTCTCACGTGAAAACTTGGCAATTCATGGCCAGGCAAAGCTTGTGTGCGCTGCTATCACATGTGGTTTTCTAGATTTACCCCCGGCTCTCTTACGTTCCCACTCTGGTAGATGCTGGAACCAAGGGTCCAGATAGCAGCTTCCAATTTCTGCAGGAAAATGGCAGAGTAGGAGAGTGCTGAGGGAGGATTTGAGCAGCTGTCCCTAAGCACTTCTCGCTCTGCTTCATCTCACTATGTGCCTTTCCAGGGTGAGAAGCCTGTCTAGTCCCAAATTTAAGGCAGCATTCTACCTCATCCTGAGCTTCCTATGGTGCCAACAGTGGTGGCCACAACATGGTTCATTTCTCTGTTTACTGTATTGCTTTTATGAGTTAAATTTTTCCATTATTAGAGATTGGATTTCTTTTCTACTTCAAAAGTTTGGAAATGAAAAAATGGCAGAAGAAAAAAATTCAGATCTTTTTTCATCCAAAACAAACATTGCCCAAGTTAACAGTTGGGTATATTTCCATCGAATCCTTTTTCTATTCATTTTTGTCTTAAAGTTATTATGATGATGTGGATTATTCAAAATTGTGCATAATGACATTTAAGCCTATTTTTCCCTGCTTATAAAGGAACTGCATGCTCATCATGGAAATGCGTCTGAGTTATATATTGACTGTTCTCTTCCACATAATATCCAAAGAGTCAGGCCCATCATTATGAGTTTTGAAGATACAGAAAATCACCATGTTAGTTTTTGGCAGTGAAAAATGGTCATTATGTTGTTTTATGCATTTCTGCTTTCTGTGGAAGAAAAATATCTTTTCATTTAGCTATTCTCACATCAAATCCACATATAGTTTGGCCATCATCAACAAGAGACAGAACAGAATGGTCATTGTCTAAAATAGACGTCAAGTCTGGCAAGAGATTCTATTTGAGCTGAGAGGACAAACAGAAGACAAGGGGTCTATGGGTGTTTCCTTAGACCATGGGACAGAGACACCTCTCCACTCACTAATCTTGGCTCTCTGCAGTGAAAGACTCTGAAATGAAAGATGGAAGTTAATGTTTCCTTCTGCCAGGGAGAAGAAGGGTTCTACCAGAAGCTGTGTAAAAGGATAGATACCCTACCACACAAATGTCTGGAAGGGGATTCATGACTACTGCAAACCCATAAATCACATGGAGTCCTGAGTTCATGAATCCCTGGAGGGCTTAAACTTCATCAATGATGTGCAGAGGCTACTTGTACAGGTGTATGAAATTTCTTTGGTGGTAGCATTTACACCACAGAAATTGGCAAGTGCAACAAGTCAGTGTTTTCTACACTCCAAAAATCCTGATCATTAATCACTGTCTTTGATGCTGTGAAACAGTGGACTGCAGGAAGGAGAGGTCCCATATGCAGGCGAGCAGACTCCTCTGCTTACCCTGTGGATCATGACTCCCATGATACCGTGCGCCACTAAGAATCTATTCCTACTTCCTGTTGTGAGCTTCTGAGTGCAGTGGGGCTTGGAAGGAGAAGATAACGGGGTGCAAGTGGGGGTTGGGGATGTTAATTCCTTCAGACAGCTGCTCCCAGTAGAAGAGAAAATGCTGCCAAATTATTTTGTTGGAAGAGAAAGTGTCATTTTCTTTCTTCTTTCTTCTTTGTCCCAAATATCCTTTTATCAATCACACATTAAATGTTTTTGACAACTACCAGGCACCAGGAACTGACCTCCACACCTGGGATACAGCAGTGGACCGATGAGCAGATCTCTGCCTTTCTACAGCTTTGTCTCACAGGAGACATGATCAACACACAACACAAATAAATAAAACAAAAAGACCAAATGGTAATGAAGGTGCTGTGCTAAAAATAAAACTAAGAGTGTTGGTGCTGAAATTTTATTCAGGCTGGTGGTGGTGGAAATGAAGAGACTGCAATGAGTTCAGAGAGAGGACATCTGTCACGACTATAATCAGTAAAATGACGAAAATGAGCTTAAAATGAGGACCATGAGGAATTCACAGGCACTCAGATGAACTCCTGAAAAATAGTGGAGGCCTCGTGCATGGACCAATTTTTCCACTGCCTGGACAAAGCACCTGGCATACACAGCTTAAAGGATGAAAAGTTTCCCTTGGCTCACGATTTCAGAGATTTCAGTCAATGGTCCTCTGACTCCTAGGCAGAAACATCATGGCCTGGCAGGGGAAATGGCAGCTCGAAACAAAGAAGGGGAAAAGCCAGAGGGAGAGACACTCTCTTGTGTGGCAGAAATGACTTAACTAGCTCATTCTAGGATCCCCCTTTCTATGCTCCCTTCCCGTGTTGTTGTGGGACTGGTTTGTTTTGTCCATTGCTGCTATGGCACAGGTCAAAAATGCCCCTGGGAACTGTCCTGGCCACCTCTGACCAGGTCATGCTCCCCAATGTGGCCACCCCCTGTGGCATCCCCTGTTCTCCTTGGCAGTTAATTTCATGGTTGTTTATTTAACAATAGGGTCACTGCTTATCCCCCTGCTCTGTAAACCTCATGGGGACAGAATGTTTGTTTTTAATCACCCCTATATCCCAGTCCCTATCACGGAGGCTGCCACATAATGAGGACTCCATAAAGATTTTGTGAATGAGTGGAAATTATAGCAATAATGAAACCTCATTCATAAAATTTCCTGCCTAGCAGACTCTTAAAAAACAGAAACTGCCATTAAAATATGAGTGTGTAATTTATTCACTGAACAACCATTTGCTGAACATATGCCGAGTGCCAGGGCAATGCTAAAGGTGGGCATACTACTGTGACTACCAAGGGCTTTGCCTCTAGCATGGAGCAAATAGTTATTTTCCCATTGTGTGAAAATTTCTTTTCAGCATTATCTCAAGAGTCAGCTAACCTGCCACAGCTAGAATTCCTTTGCCTATGTGATTATGAATTTCAAATGTGTAACAGCAGATCTGCTTCCCCCGTTTGCTGTAAAGGCTGGTTGCTCTATAATGTGGCCTCTACAATTAACACGAAAGACAAACTCTTGCTCGTGCAATCTTTGTTGTGAATCAACCCTTTGTTGTAACTCAGCCCTTTCTGACCATCATGAAACCCTTGCTATGGCCCTTTCTTTGCTGCGTCGGTGAAATCACATAAAAACTGAGATGAAACTCTATTGAGACTGTGTTCATAAGGCAGTGGAAATCAAATGAAAAGATCTATATTTCTTTGTAAAAAAAAATGTTCGTGTGAAATTCGTGAGCTGCTATGGTTAACTCCTTTGATGGGCTGACAAACAGTAAGAGCTTCATACTAAAATGCCCATTTGTCAAACATTTTGAAGAAAAGAATGACTTTCCCAGTGACTGGCTAAAAGAAAAATGCTCCCAATGTTTCTTTACACTGTTGTTCTTCACATAAATTATATTTCCTTGAGAGAAGGGCGTCTACATTCACATTCTAAATATTAGAGCCAAGGACTCCGAAGCTGTTATACAGATTGGAGCAGCATCCACAGACACTTTTAGTATCAATAAATGAATTCTGGGAGATAAAATGCGCTCCGGTTCCCTTCTTCTCGCTCCTTCTCGGTATGTCCCCCCTTCTTTTCTTCCACTGCCAACCTCTCCCTTCCTCCCAGGCCTACGTGATCACACATAGACGCACAAACGGAAACGCACCAGAATGTCATGCGGAAAGGAATCCATCCCGCGGGCATTTCAGGAACATCGTTCACCTTTAGTTTCTTTTAATTTATTTAATGTATGTTTCTGGAGCAAAAGAGTCACAGAGGATACAAGTTTCTAAATCTGCTTCCCGTGCCATCCTTTGCCAGTCTAAGAAAAATGACTACCAGAATATATAAATAGGACAAATCTGCATGCTCGTCGGAAGTCAAGAATAAACACTTCTAAATGCTAGGAAGTCGGAGAGAGTTGTGCAAGGCCAGCACTGCTCTTCAGACTGTGGGCTCCATGACAAAGTTTCTCAAACTCGGGGGGCTGAAAGCACCAACAGGGTCTCCTTTCATGTCCTCGGAGCTCTGCAGGAGGACCTGCTCCATGCTTCTCCCCCAAATTTTGGGGGCTGCTGCTGAGTGCACCAAGCAATGTCTTTTTTAACCATCACCTGGCATTTTCATTCTCTGGGTGTGTCTGTCCCCAAACTTCCTTCCCTTTCTAAAGACACAAGCCACAGAGGACCCATCGTAATCCGGTATAAACTCATCTTAACTTGATCGTATCTGCAAAGACCCTATTCCAGAATAAGATCACATTCCCAGGCAAACATAAAGACATGGATTTTGGAGCGACACGGTACAGCCCCGTGCACAGCACAATGAAGGAGAAGCTAAGGGGTGAAGTCCATTTGTACTTGACTTCCGAAGATCCACCTGTCCCCGGGGAGGAGTCCTCTCCACTCAGCCTATTTGTATAAGGACAGTGGACAGAGTTCAATCCCTTCTTGCCACAGTGATTGGCTTATGATTAGCACGTCATGGATCCCCTGTGATTAGTGACACTGATTAGTTCAGGGGTGAAGGGATGAACTGCTGGTCTCCTGTAAAGGAAAGCACGACTGGTTTTTGATGGACGAGGAAAGGGAAACTTTTTGCTTTGTTGACTATGAAGGCAGAAATACGCAAAGCACAAAACTGGTAGACTATCTGACCAACATCAGGAACATCAGCTGGACAGTGGCTAAGACACAAGGAAGGGAAAGACAAGAGACTCAGAGAATTGCAGCCATAGCGTCAATCAAACCAAGAGTGAATTCCCACTCCATTGCCAGACCTTGTGTTTAGAGGAGCCAAAGCCTTTGCCTTTGGTGGCGAGTAACAGTTTGAATAGATTTTCTTTTATTTGTAAAAGGAAGCATCTGCAGAGTCCCTGAGACCAAATACCTGACATCAACAATTGAAAAGAGGACAGGTTTACTTGGCTTATGGTTTCCGAGGTTTTAGTCCATGATTTGCAATTGTCATATTTTACAGTATGATATACACTGTTTTGTCCTTAGGGAGTTAAAATTTATTTTTATTAATATGTATTAATTGTACATATTAAGGGGTTCAGTGTGATATCCCATAGATGCATACAGTGTACACTAACCAAATTCAAACTCTTATCCACTGTCCCCATCTCCTACACCCTGTCCAATCCTTAGTAATCATTATCCTACCTTTGGGTTGACTTTGTCATATATGAAAGAAAATACACAGTACCTGTTTTCTGTGTTTGGCTTCACTTAACATAGTGACCTGCAGCGCCATTCATTTTGCTGCAAATGACAGGACTTTGTTCTTCTTTATAGCTAGATAATATTCCACTGTGTATACACACCATGTTTTCTTGGTCCATATGTTGATGGATGCCTAGGTTGACTTCATATCTCACTACTGTGAATGGTACCACAATAAACAGATGTCTTTTAGGTGTGTTGATTTCATTTCCTTTGGCTATATACCCAGAAGCAAATGAGCTGGAGTGTACAGTAGTTTGATTTTAGTTTTTTGAGAAATCTCCATACTGTTCTCCTTAATGGCTACGCTGAAGTCCATTCCTGCTAACACTGAATGAGTTCCCTTTTCCCCATATTCTTGCCAATATTTGTTATTTTTTGTTACTAATTTTGGTTTTGATTCTTAGATTGAGCTGAAACCCTAGCCCTTTTTAAAATTTTCATTTTGAGACCAGGTCTCACTAAGTCACTAAGCTGACCAGGCGGGGCTCAAATTTTTGGTCCTCCTGCCTCAGCCTCCCAGAGCGCAGGGATTACAGATGTGCACCACCTTGCCCAGATACTAAAGTTATTTAAAAATGCTAATTGAAAGTGCAATGGGATGCTATTTTGCAGAGATTTGTAATTTGAAAAATGAGCCTTCTGATATTCTCTAATATATCCAGAAAATAAAAGGTTTTAGGAGGAAATTTGGCATTGACCTTAGGTGTGCTTGCACTGTGACCTCAAGGTCTTTCTACAAAACTCTTCTGCAGAAACCTTCCCTGTCGTAAACAAGAGATGGACGTTCAAGGATTTGTTTACCGAAGCATCTTTGTAAACGTGAGAAGCAGGGAAAAGTCTAAATCTTCTTCAACAGAGAACAGGTACATAAGGGTTGGTCCATGCATCACGCAGAGCCACACCGGGCAATGGTGATCTTGGCGATGATGGAAATGTCCATCACCTGCTCTGTCCAGCCCAGCAGCCACTGCCCAAATGCAGCTATCAAGCATTTGGAATTCCGTATGTGCAATGGAGGAATGGAGTTGGAAAACTGTATTTCATTTTTAATCATTTTAAGTGGAAACAAATCCACGTGGCCAGCAGATATTGGGTTGGACAGCACTGATCGGGAGCCCATTCTGCCAATAAAAAAGAGACTACCCTGTTTGAGAACTTTCATGTTTGACTCTGTTGACATTTTGTGACACGGTGATAATGCACTACTTGAATATGTTTTAAAATAACTTCAGAAAAGCAATCAAGCTCTTAGAAAAATTTAATGAGTAGCTATCATGCATGTGTAACAGTTGGAGCACATACCTCAAGGTCTGATTCAAATGTCTCATCTTGAAGACATCTTTTTTTTGCCCATTGAGTCAAATCTCTCTCACAGTCACACCCAGATCCTGTCCTTTTTCCAAGGTTCTTGTTGAGTTCTGCCTTCACTGCTGTCAAGTCTGTGTCTCCCGATGATATGGTAGGTTCCCCAAGGGACAGGCTGATTTATTTCTGTCGTACCCCCTGTACAATGTCCCTCTTATCCTACGCATATTGCCTTGCTTGTAGCATATATTACCTATGCATCAATGTGGGAGTCAGCATTCATTTTCTCCTCTTTGATCAATATCCTTTTCTTTCCATGATTATGATCAATGCTATTTTCCAGGGCAAATTTGTGTGTCTCTGGCCGATGAGTTCAGCTGGTTAGATTTCTGTGTTCCGGATCACAATCCTAGTTAATGTCAGTGCTCTAGCCACAGACCAAATGGCCACAAACTGAACCCTAATTCCAGCCAGCTGCTGTCAAAATGCCAGTTATATATAATAACTAATATTAGGTGGGAAATCTGGAAAGCTCTGTCTAAAGCTGTCATCATTATTCTATGTGAAGAGATGCATTTATGTGTATACATGCTCTATTAGGGTTGTGTCTGCTCCCGCCTGCCCCCTCATTAGACTTTAATCCTCACAAGAAAAGGAGACATCGCTCATTCATCTTCGTATCTGCTCCAGTGCCTAACATTGCTTAGTGCCTGCGTTCAATAAGTGCTCACCGAATTCAATTTTAGTAGGAATAGATATCTTGCTAGTGGTGTATTACTTTAATACATGATGGCCAAGTAGAAAAGCAGCAGAGTAACTAATGCTTTTATGTGCTTTCTGTGTTCCAGGTATGATAGGAGGTTTTGAACCCATAATATCTTAAATCTGACAACAGCTTGGTATTCATTTTGCCAAGGTATTATAAATAAGAAAAATGGGGGAAACAATGTGTAAGCTCAAGGGCACCTAGGTAATAAAAGACTGAAGTAATATTTAAAGTAATTGAAGCTCTAAGCCCATAAAAACTATTGGTATATAACATAAAAACACTCAGTTCTCCAAATGCAGGGAATCCTAGTTTATAACACTGTATCTCTATGGTGGATGACCTCATAT
>RJWT010052960.1:0-10499 GCA_004365215.1 Cuniculus paca | reverse complement strand
AAGTCTCAACAGTTACAGTCTTTTTTTGAAAGTCCAAGTCATTGTCTCTTCTGGGACCAAGGACAATCCTTAGTTTTGAAATTCTGCAAACATTAAACCAAGTTACATAACTCAAGGTATAAGGGCACAGAGTTAAAACATTTCTACACTAAAAAAGAGGCATAGGAGGATAGGAAAGAATAGGACCAAAGTCACACTAAAATCTTGCAAGGCAAATGTTAAATCCTGTAGCTCCATATCAGGCATCCAAGGCGCATGGTGGTGAAATGTGCGTTCCAAAGGGTTTGGGTAGCTTCATCCTTATGGCCTTACTTGTTGTAGCTCACATGGCTTGCCTCTTGGGCTGGCTCCACTCAGCCCCACAGCTTTCCTCAGCAGATGTTTACAATTTCTTAGAATCCCAGACTTCTTGGGGTCTCTACTTCCCCTTTAATTTCATTTCCACAGCTTCACACACTGCCCTCTCAGGGGCACACAGCTTGGCCTGCTAGGCCCTCTTCTCAGATCAGGGTGGAAACCCCCTGGACCCCATAACATCTATCTATACTCTGTATGCTGGTAAAAACAGTGTCACAAGGATAATGCCAACGTGCTCCCTCAGGATAGTCAGTAGCTAGGCTTCCTTGGGTTACGGCAGTAGCATCAGCCTCGAAGTAGCTAGATGGCTAAGCACAATAAAATGAGTCTCAGGTGCCATAAATTTTGCTTCATTCAACCCATCCACTATTAAATTCTTGCCTGCAGCCAGCCAACCGTGTACTGCATCCCCTGAAAAAGAGAGCTAAATTAAACCTGTATCCTCATTTAGGTTAAGGGTGTTTGTTCCACAGATAGGAAATCTGACTACTACATACACAAACACACACACACAAACTCGCACACAGATTCAGAATACATATTAGTATAATTTCAAGAGATTTTACAGCAACAAACATGTAACATTGACTTCGTGTTACCCAAATTCGTTTGAACATAGTTTCTGAAGTATTATTTTCATGTCCTATGGATGAAATACTCTTTAGAACACATTCTGGGGCATATTATGTTAATGATTTCACAGTTAAGAGTATACAACATCATATGAAATTTTGGTTTGTACCAAAGATATCCCTTGTATATAATAACTTCTCCCAAATCCTCATTTTTGCTTCAAATGATTAATGATGTACCTTTTAAAGGGGCATGACTAATGTGCAACCCTTCCACATCCCCAAATTACAAAGTATAGTACATTACCAAGTAAAGAGCCTGTGATAAGGTAGAAAGTACAAAATATATAGACTCAGAGATTAGATTCAAGTCCTTGTTGTGCCTTGAGAACTTGAGTGAATCTAAATGTTTCATTTCTTCATCTGCAGCTGGGCATAGGGGCAATGGTTGTATGACATTTTCTAAGATTCAGGGCAAGATGTTAATAAGTCATTATATTAAGCACAATTACTATGAAGCTGAGTTCTGTTATAAATACATTCTCAAGGAAGTGCCAGAGGGCCTGAATGCTAAATTAACTGAAATAAGAGAATGTTCAAATTTCTTACCCAGTCCTAACATTTAATTAGAATCAGTTACAAGATTAAGATAAGTGATAATGTCTACTTTGAGATGTGTGTGTATGTGTATTTGTGTAATGATGGTTATCAAACTTAGGACCTAGCACATGCTAAATTAGCACTTTATAACTTACCTATATTCCAAATCTCACTTTGAAAATATTGCAAAGCTTTGAAGATTCAAGAAAATATAGAACCAAATACTTAGAGTATCACTGCATCTTCTGCATATTAACATTTCAACTCACATCCATAAACTATTGTCATGCCACTAATGGAAGATGGTACTAGAGTTTAACCTTATACTCTTTCTTTGATTATATACATAGTTTTCTTGAAAACAAGAGATATTTAGGAGGATGTTAGATTCAGAAACAGGTAGGTGATGAGAATAGTGAAATTAAACTTCTGGTCATATGCCCATTGCTACTTTAACAAATAATGTACTTGTGGGGGAAAAAGATGATTTTAGAGAAATGGTAAGGAGTACATGTGATGTATCTCTCAACAATGACACATTCAATTAGAAACTATGGAAAAATAGTTGTTTAAAAGAACAATGTGAAAGATATGAAGAAATCGAAAAAGTGGCATAATTTTAGATAATTTACTACAGAGGAGAAAAGAGAATGTGTTTGATTTTAATTCTTAGAAAATGTTTCCTAATAAACACTGTTGATGTGAAAGGATGCATTAATTACTGATGTGTCACTGGGGTAAAATATTCAGTACCCACAATTTAAAAGAGGAGAGGTTTATTTGGCTCATAGTTTCCAGTGGGCTCCGTTCATGGCTGATGGATTGCCAGGCAGAAACAGTGTGGTGGAAGAGCGTGACGGAGGGAAGCTGTTCAACTTACGGAATCCAGTAAGCTGAGAGAAAAAAGAGGTGGCAATGTGGGTAGACAAGCATATACCCTTCCAGTCACACCTTCAGTGATGTCTTTCCAACCAGGCCCCAGATTCTAACAGTATAAATATACTTAGCCAAGAAGTTATGAGTGAATTAATCCACCAATAAATATAGCACCTGCTATGATCCAATTGCCTTTTGGTACAGTTTATATCTAGATGCTACCCCCAAAGCTAAATATGCTTATAGGTGGGGCTTTTGGAAGACAATTGGATCCTAGAGTGTGATACTCATCAGTCAGTTAGTCCACTGATTGACTTATAGCTAAATTTGATATTGGTGGGTAATGCTTAGTTGAAGGAGGTGGGTTACTGGGATCATAGCCTGAAAAGGTATATCTCCCTAGCTCCTCCCTTCCTCTCTCTGCCTGCTATATGCTATGCCATAAGCAACCCTCCTTTGCCATGTGCCTCTGGCTTGCAGCCCTGCTTTAGAACCAGTCTACTATGGAATTAAACCTTTACCAACTGTGAGCCAACACACACCTTTCCTCCTTTAAATTGTGGGTGTCTGTATTGTGTCTCAGCAGCGAAAAAGTAGCTAAGACACCTTCCAAAACCCTACCTCTGAACATGACACTTTGTCTGGGGATATTTTAGAGTTAAACTACCACAAAGAATAACTGTTTTATTTTAATCAATTGAGTAATTTATTTATTTTTGAAACAGGGTGTTACTACCATGTAAGTCAGGTTAGCCTCAAACTTGCTATGCAGTTCAAGTTGGCAATGAACTCATGATCTTCCTGCCTCAGCCTCCTGAGTAATGAGTGCTAGGATTATAAGTCTGTGCCTACATGCCCTGTGAAGGACAACTTTTTCTTTCTTAGAAACACAATGGGTTATAATGAATGCTATTTATACAAAAAATAGCAACAGTAATACTAATTATTGATTTTCAACTTTAAAGGTCAAATTACAAACAAACACTAAAGCTTACGGCAAAATTACAGTATGGGTAATAAATGTAAACTTCTAATAAAAGTAATGATATGACGATGTTATACATTAGAAGCAACAAAAGTGAGTAAAAGATACTAAATATTTTTATCTTTTTAAAAGGGCTAGTTGACTACAATAGTTATAAGGTTAATGAATGTAAATTAACAAAATATGATCAACAGATACTGAAAGTAAAATTATAATGAACATGTGATATGGCTGAATGGAAAGAAATCAAGACTGGGGAAAATATTAAAATTCTTTGTCTTACAGCAAAAAAGCAAACAAATGGATCTTAGTTTGTTAAGAACAAATGGAATGATAAACAAATATAGACAACCATCAGAAAAAGCAAAAACTCTAAAACTTAATTACCTCCAAGAATAAAATGAAGATAGAGAATTTTTAATTTCACACTCATCAATACTGTTTGCATATTTAATGCACACTTAACTTTAATTAAAAATTTTTTGTCTACTTGAAGATTTGGATCATTTTAGGTAAACGTATTTTTATCTCTTTTTTTCTCTCTGTTAAAATATTTTTCTCATTACTCAGCAGCATCTACTGACTGTTTTTGTTTTGTTGTGTTTTATTTTGACCATCTGCATAGGTTTATTGATCTTTACCTGGTATTGAACCATATCAATTGATGCTCCTTGTGCCCACTGTGCAAGTTGCTCTTTTCCAATTTTGCACAGGAAAACTTGTAAGGTATTTGGCATTGAAAGGTATTAGTAAATAATACCTGAAAGACTTCCACTGAGTTATTCTGAGATTCAAGATAACACCTCGGGGAAAAGGGAAAGTTTTGTGTACTAGATCAAAAACAGGAAAATAAAGTCTAACCATAATTGGATAATAGAAAATATTATCAAAATGTATCAGACTATAACAACGACAAAGTATAAAATAGAAACAATAAGAATTATGGCTATCATTTACTGAACTCTTGTACTCTGGTAAAGTAACAAATATTTTTCACAGAGCACATGATGTACATACATATACATATATATGTCTTTAAATTTGACAAACTTTTGATATAATATTTTCATATTAAAATATTAATCTAAGAAAGAGAGATCATGTATCTTTCTCAAAGCCACACAGTTAACTATTTCCAGGGTTGTCTGTCTGCAGTAGGAGCATTTGAAGAGAAATAGCATTGAAAATATGTGGTCTAAGGTCAAGGATATAACTCAGCCACACAGCACCTGCCTGGCAAGTGTGAGATCCTGAGTTCAATTCCTAGTACCAAAAGAAAAAAAAAAGTCTATTTGAACCTTAATAAGGAGAACAATTATCATCATTCAGTTAAAAACCTTGAGCCATCACTGATTTCTTTCTTTTTACATTCCATACACAATTCCATACACAATTTTCCTGACTCTGACACTTTGCAACTGCCTTATGACATATGTAGCATGTTCATTCCTGGGTACAACCACCACCACTATTTCACTTGTTCTTCTACTTCTGTTCCTGCCTTTTCTCTCATCCACACTGTATAGAACATCCAGGATGAACTTTTAATTATGCAAATAAGAGAAAATTATTTCTCTGTTTAAAATGACTCAAACCGTTCTTTTGTTCTTAAAATGCTTGCCTTGACCACAGTGATTAGGGAAATTTGTATCAGTTTCTCCTTTGCTACCAGAGACCTATCTATATCATCTTGTAATCATTCCTCAAAAAGGTTCAGATATCCTTTTGTCATTTTAAAATAAAAAAATACTTGTTTGGCTGACTTATTGATTATATAAAAATAGCAATAGAAAACAAGAAATTACACTTTGCAGATGTATATGCATCTTTTAAAATGGTAACTGGACATTTCTATTTTATGGAAAACTATGTAAATACCTACGTATCATATTTTCCACAAGTGTTATGAAACATTTTAATCATCAAAATTAAGTCAAAATTTCTTAAAGAAGAATCTATATCTTTTCATTATTTGTTAAATACTCAGGATCCATAGTCAACATCAGGTTCAAAAACTAAGTTGTCTAACTGACTGCCAAAGTCTAATTACAACTTTTAAATATGGTGTTGCATTACATTACTTTACAATTTGTTTTGTAAGGTGTTTCAATTTACATCTGAGAGTAAATGAAAACATTCTCAATTAGATTATGAATTCATTTAATTCCTAATTTAAAATATCATAACGTGTGTATTATCAAGGAGTCACTGTGCACTCCATAATACTTAATACGTTATAAAAGTTTGTGAGCAAACTGAAGATTGTGCCTTATTTTCAAGATGCTTCAAATTGAAAAATAGTTTGGAAAGTATAATTAATGTCAAATTATATGACATAGTCTCAATGTATTACAATATTTTGAAGAAAGGAGAGATAGGTTTATCAAGTAAACTCTACAAAGCAAGAAAGGATTTAGGTTGATGTGAAGAAAATAAAATAGAACTGAAATAGGTAGAACGTATTCTCAGTAGTATGTTCATATGAAACAATAGAAAGAAGCAAAAAAATGTACATGCTATTTGTAGGGCAGTGTGGACCTGGAAAAGAATTTTATATTTGAGTGGATTTGTAGTGAGCTGAATAACTGGGCCTTCTGTCTAGTGTTGCTTGACAGACTGCACTATATTGCTCTGGTTCTGCTTTGCTTTTTTTTTGTTTTTTTAAATTACTGCAAATTAAAGGTCTTCAGGGCTGGGGATATAGCTCAGCAGCATAAGCACCTGCCTGGCAAGCACAAGGTCATGAGTTTGATTCCTGGCACACACATAAAAAAAAATAATAGTAATAAATAAAAAGAAAAGAAAAGAAAAGTTCTTTATCAGGTGATTTTTGTGCACGGAAGAATTAAAATACAAACTAATGTTAGTTGTAGATAGAAGTATCTTATTAACTTTTTTTTACTTGGTGGTGAATTTCAAGAAGGTTGGATTCCTCCAAATAAAATTTATGGTTTTTCACTTAATAAAATGTCAGCATTCTATGAGAAAAGGGTTTCATACTCTATTTCAGTGGGCACCCATAATAGGTATGAGGTCATGGGCATCCCAGAAATCTAATCTAGAAAAGAACATGGTGTGAAGAAGTGAGGGGACCAATATCAGCTGGATCTGAAATGGTTCCCAGCTGAGTGTCTACGTGTATGCCATTCTGCTTATGGTGCGCTTATATGCTTTTCCTATAATATTTGTTCTTCCCCTATTGTCCCATTCTCCATGACAGATACCAAATAGCATAGGACATTTGGAAGGAGAAAGAGATCCTTTTTGTTTCATAACCAAACATTAATCTGCAAATTATAGCATTTATTTCCTGTGCTGTTCCACAAGGAATACTCTAATGGACTCATAATAGACTGTCATTATCACATCAGCAAAAAGTAAGGTGCCTTCAGTAGGATAAACTATTATATTACAATTAAGTATGTCCAGTGGACTCATTGTTACTTCCACAAAATTACACCCAAATGCTTGATTATGAAAGTTATTGGGGGGGCATAATTAAAATGTTTCTTTGTCTCCAGAAAAGAGAAATGCTTCCAAACAAAGCAATGACTTTCCTATAGAAAGTTTTATAATCGTGGTTCAAGAATGCCCTCACATCATGAAGGAAACAAACAATTTTTAGAGTCAGACATTTGTCCTACATGAGTAGGACAATATTTTAAAATTGCGCTTTTCTTAAAGGAAAGAAGTTTTGGGGATGGCAGGTAAATGACCATTGCTTGGATACCCAAGTAGGGAAGTTACCTGTTTAAGGAGAGATGCTTTCTGTAGGCGGGGGAGATCACTGAAGTATTAGAAGCAGAAGAGTGCCAAAATAGGATTTCGATTTTCAAAAGTTGATTCATCATATCTTTTGTAGCAGAATCTTTCTCTATTTTTCTTTGAAAATTGGTGATTACTTTCTTAACTACAGAGGATCTCCTTGCAAGAATGGTATCTTCTGTCCTAATGGTTCAAATGATCCATGGATAACTTGACCCAAATTTTCTTAAATGTTAACTGTTATTTATATGACTACATACTCATTATTCTTGCTATTTCCTACTAGATATATGAAAACCATGTAAATTAAACTAGAGAAGTATTTCTAAACCTGAGATAAAATGCTCACTGGACTTGTAAATTGTGTGCTTTCCTGTAACTGTCAAATTGCCTAGAGCTCAAGCCACTGCCTTAGACATCTATGAAGAAGCACAGTTAATCACATTTTCCTACTGCTTGTGCTTTTGGTATTGTGACACAGTATTTCAGGATTACCTTTCAATAAGAAAAAAGAAGAGGATGAGTTTCTCTGCCCTTGCTATTTGTGTGTGTCCTTTATGTAAGATACCGTAAGTTATTTGTACAATGAGACAAGTTAGGGATTTCTCTGCTGCTATGAATCTAGTGAGAGTAAAAATAAATATCCAAAGGGATCATTCTTATTCAGTGCATTTTTCCATTTATGTCAGCCAATCCTTTACAATACAAAAGATACATTCAGTTTTCTTGGTCAGAGTTAATAATTTCCTTAACAGACACAGGTATTGTATAGTGTTTTTTACTCCTAAATACAGTTTTGCATTGCCCCGATTATTTTAGATTAGGCAATTTACATCTCATCCACTCTTCATTTGGTTGGATGACAGTCCTCACTTCAAATTACACTTTAGAATAAGATCTGCACTCCCAAGATCTCTCAGAGTGGATTTCAAGCTATTTGAAGCAATGACCTCTTACTGTTTTGATTCTCCTTTCACCATTATAAACAGAAACCAGTGTTTGAAACCATGACCTATATCAAATTAATTTAACAACTGAATTTGTAGAGTGTTTATTAAACTTCAAGAAGACTCTAAATCCATCATATGTATTCACTTTACAGTGATGCTATGAGGACACTATGACAATGATCTGCATCATAGAGGAGACAGTTGAGGCACAAAAAGCTAAACAGTTAAATATCTTCTTCAAGGTCATATGGAATTGAGTGGAGAAACTCGTAAAATTGACTCCTATGATTTTAACTGCCATTCCAGTACTAAGATTGCCACATATTACTTTCAAGTATGACACTTACTTATATAAACTGTACCTTGATTCACATTTGCACTACTTTATGAGGTGAGTAACCTGGTGATGTGATCCTTAATGCACTAATAAGGAAACTGAGATTGTTTCAGTTGTATAAATCAGCACTCAACATCTAACAATTGAATATTGTTCCTTGAATTGAACTAGAAGCAAACAACTATAAACTGTTATTGTATATGCTAATATGCTTTTCAACAAAAGCCCTGGCAAATTTATGTCTACTACAAAGCATGTATTTCATTTAAAAAATAATACTGTGGGCCAGGAATGATGGTGCACACCTGTAATTCCAGCATTTGGTAGACTAAGGTAGGAAGAACAAGAGATCCAGGCCAGCCTGGGATACATAGTAAGATCATGACCAGTCAATACTACCTAGTGAGACCCTGTCTCAAGAAAAAACGTGTGTTTCAAAGTAAATTTTAAATGCTTTCACCATATGTACAAACACATTTGGTGACTATATGAAGTGGTGAATGGTAGTAATCCTTTAACAATATATGTGAATACAGAATTATTAAATTCCATGCCTTAAATATGTATAACTTTTCTTTATCAATTTGACCTCTTAAGCTGGAAAGTATAAACACTTTGTTTAACATTGAAAAAACTAAAAGAGGAAGATTTGAAATAGAGGTTTTCAGTCCTGCACATGTTTTCACAAAGTAATTACTGTGCAGAGTATCTACTTAAGTTTTCCCATAAGTCTTTGCATCACAACAAGAAGTTTACCTTCAGTATTCTCAAACTTAGGGCATCAAGCTGTAAATTTCTTCCTTTTATTAGTAATACTAATTTTTCTATGCTTATTTCTTTGAGAATGCCATTTTGTGTATAATACTTTTCTAGTTGTTTAGGAGGAACAACATAGAAAAAATAAGGTAAAATTTATTTTCTGCATTATAACTTATATTCTAAAAGAAATGAGAGTAATAGACATACACAGATAAGCAAGATGTATAATAGACCATTTAGTGATGAATAGTAAAAGAAAAATAAGGAAAACGAGGCTAGAAAACGATAGTGTTCAATTTTAAATACGCTGATGATTGAGAAGTTGACATTGAAGAAAGGCCCTGAAGGAGTGAGAAAAGGGAGATGAAGATGTTCCTAAGGAAGAGAATTTTAGGAAGATGGAAAGGACATGTTGGGGCATGTTAGTAGGTTCCCAGAATAACTAATAGGCTCAAAGACCACAGCAGAAAGATGATGGGAAAGAGTAAGAGTGAATAAAACAGGAACCTACTGGGAGATTTGGAGCACAGAGGAGACGATGATTTAAATTTTAAAAGAATCATTCTGACTGCAAATTGTGAACGTATTGTAAAGATGCAAGAGATTTAAGGGAGCTTCTGTGAAGTCCAGGTGAGGTGTTGATGGCTTGGACTAGGTGGTGACAGTGGAGAGGATAATACAGGGTTAATTTCTAGATCTACATAGAACAGACCATAGATGATATTTACTGAAATAGTAAATGTTGCACCAGAGAATGGGATAAGGGGGAATGATGTCACCTGTTTGGCCTTGGCAGCTGAGAGAAAAGAGAAGGTAATTGAAAACCATGTTGAGAAAGAAATAAAAGAAATCAACTTTGGACAACAAATAAATGAACTCTTTGAAGACTAAATGAGCCAAGTGAATTCAGTTTCAGACACAATGAACAATGTTGAAAGTAGTTTTCTATAAGTTAATATAAAAATTCTATGTTGATGAAGATAGTATTACCTAGATTTATGCTATTCATAATTAATACTTTAAAGGTTAAATGGAAATATATTTCAGGTTTTCTTTACACCTCTTTGCTAGAATGTACTCACTTATCCCACCAATATTCATAGTTCTCTTTTGTTCTTTATATAATCAGTATTCAATAATAAATGGAAAAAAGTTTTGTTTTTAAATAAAGCAACAAAACCTGCCTGCTGTTTTAATAGTACACACATAATTTTAAAAAGATTGGGGGTAAGACTTTTTATTAATTCTTCAAAATTTCATAAGACATGAATTGAACTAAATAAATCTTATTTAATTTG
>RJWT010052959.1:0-10499 GCA_004365215.1 Cuniculus paca | reverse complement strand
CAAATGCACCCAGAGATGTTTCTGTTAAGATCACAAAAGGTTTAATCCTCGTTCATATTCCATGTCCATCTAGAGTCAGCTGTGGCTATGGTCCACCATGACATTGTTCTAGATTGCAGGTTTCATGGGTGCCTATGACATTCAGGGTGTGACCGTGCTGTCACTGGGCCAGCCTGCAACACAGGGAAGGGGAAAGACCTGCCACCTGGGAGAAGCAGTGAATATTGTAAGCACTAATACACACTACCTGAAATATAAACTCACTCATTTCTAAAGTAAATGCACAATTATTGGTCATTTCGTTCCTAAGGTACAGCTCCATGAAGGCAAGGAACAAATTTAAACTCTTTCTGTTGAGAAATCATGAACTCTCTGTGCTTTCTTCCTGCCTCTGCCCTATACCACTTAGCATAGTGTTTTCCACATGGCACACAAATACTAAAAGCATGCAGAGGTGTGATTGAAATATATAAGGAATGTTTAAATTTTAAAAATTTATTACTGTGAAAGACACATTACTATTAATCTCCCTCCAAATTGTCCTCCCAACTTTAAGCACACTTGTCCCACCATCTGGCCACTTTCTGAAGCAGTTCTGGAAGTTCTGAAGCAGTTGCATGAGTGAATACAGGATGTAATCAACAATAAGATAGACGCTTTTGTCAAGTGTCATTCAACAGAAAGCAAGCTCATAAAAACATAAGTGTGTCTTCCTCCATGTTATTCACCAGATTTGACACTGTGTGACTTCTAGCTTTTCGCTAAAGCCAAAGTTATCATGAGAGATAAAAATTTTGAATCAGTTAAAGGAATCAAGAAAACCATGAAAATACAGCTAACGACACTCTAGAAAGAGGACGTACAGAACTGATTCAGAAAGTGTCAACAACAGGATAGATGTGTTCAAAGTAAGGGAGAGTGTTTTAAGGAGATTTGATGGGGAATGTGCTTTTTACCATAATAATTTTAAAAAATAAACATTCAGAGTATTTTTAATCACACCTCGTATGTCTCAAATTGAAATCACTTTACATATTAGTTTAAGGACACTATACTTAACAGCTACATTTTATAATAGATGAGACGTGTTTCCCTTTCTTTTTACTCCTTTCCTTATTTAACATGAAATGAAAATAAGTTCTAGAAATAATAAGAAAAAGATACAATCTATAAATGGAGACAAACATGACCATTGATTTCACTTAAACAAAACAAAATACCAATAAGTTTACAAAAATGTGCTGACTATAAGTGCTATGAAACACACTCAAAACCAAACTGTCATTTTTCTGCCTTTAAAGTTGTTAAAGTTTTTAAAATTTTGTAAGTCCAGGGTTAAAAGAGATACAGGGTAATATGTGTTGTTAATATTATAAATTGGTACAATGAATTCAGAGGCCTTTTTGGCAGTACCTATAAAGACTTAAGTAGATATACATTTTGTATCCAGTAGAATATGCGCAATGTGGGTTACAGATTATCCCAAAATAAATTGATAAGGATATTTGGTTGGTTTATGGAAAAAAATAATAAATTTCGGTAGAAAATGAAATCTACAAGCAATATTACAGTGGTCATTAGAGACACAGTATACATGTCAAATAATACAGTTACTAAAGAACATATATGACAACTTCATGAGCATGTGTATGTGCAAAGATTTATAAAATATATAAACTGAAAAAGTGCCTACACCTGTACATGCAATAATATCTCAGTTCATAGCTACTTCTTTTTGCAAACAGTTCGTTTCCCAAACAAAAACATTTGCAAAATTTTGTTTCTGTTCACAAACTCCATAGTGGGTGGCAAGTATGGCCATCACCATCTTCCCTGCATAAACACAGATGCAGCCATCTTCCCCGAAATATCATAAAACAAGTTAAATTCATAAACTGAGGTACTACTGTACATATGTTGGCATATACACAGTTATACACAGTTATTTTCCATATATATACACATGTATGTGTATATATATATATATATATATATATATATGTATATATATGAAATGATGGCAACAGTGGTTATCTTTTGTGATGAATGAAAAGAAACTACTTTTTATTTATGTATTTCCATTGTGTGAATTTTTTAAGCATTGCTTTGATTTTTGGAAAATCAGCAAGGATTACTTGTGTGGAGGGGGTTGTGGCCCATTATTGTGTCTTTTCTCCCCTCTTTAAAAAATTAATAGAGATGATAAATATAGAAATAGGTGCATGGTTGGTCTATTTGAAAACATGTTCTCATTAGTAAAAGTAAACCAGGCAACAGAGTAAAAACAGCTATGAAAAAGAAAATGAAGTTAGTATGGAATGCTAATCACCGTACCATAGTCCTTGAAAAATATACAACATGCAGAAGAACAAGGAGCCCCAGTCATACCTCAGTTGTGTGCAGTGAGAACTGATGACTCTGGTGGCCCTGAATACCACAGGTACCTTGTATTTGTGGCATACCTGACCACCCCTTTCTCCAAAAAGATGAGGATTAGAACAGATCATTTCAGTATTGTCAGATGACTTTGCCTAAAATATCTAAGTCTAAGATAAAAAATTTCAGTTGCTATTGCCAATGTTTTATGAGAAATTCATGAAAACGTGTGTCTCACTTATGAGCAATACTCATGTACCAAGCCCTGTGAGTGTCCAGTCTTTTGATTGAAAATATACTAGAAAAGTCTCCCCTGCCTCCAGTGTTTCACCCAGGAATATTCAACTCTGCAATTCTCCAGGGTTATGGGTAGTTCATCCAACTTAACTTTAATCCCTGAGATTTAGGATGGCAATTTTCATTAAAATTCAACTAGCCTTGAATGAAGAAACATATTAAGTTGTTCACAGGCATTGGAATCCTTGTTAGATTTGTTTGTAAATCACTTTCCAAAAAGCATAAATTATTAGATGAAAAGATATGGTAAAGCTAAGAGCAGAAATATTGTGTTAATAGACAGAGAAGGTTTTTGGTATATTTTACCGACATATTTCTTCTTTTTTAGGCATGATTACGCAATGAATTTCCTTTCTTTCTGACAAATGAGTGTGCTTTGTAATTGACTTGTCCGTAAGATATTTACTTTTTATCATTCATTCTATTTCATTAATGCCCCTTTGTCTAAGCAAGGAGAAGAGTAATTGGAATAATGCACTTTTTATTTTAAGCCCTACACTGTGCTGATACTGAATTGTTTCAGTATTGCTTTTGCAAATAAAACCGATGGTTAAGAGAAACATATCACGTTAGCATTGGTAGAAGTAGGGCCTGGCCCTCCCACTGGGTAAATGTTACAACCAGGTGAAATCCAGAGATTTCTGATGAATAAAGGTAATTATGAATAATAATGCATACCTTGCTTGATTCAGAGCATATGGCAAGGTTCTGCATTGCCAAGAAAATAATGTTTCTGTCTGCATATATTCTGATGTTTCACTGAAAAGCTTCAGTACATGTGACCGACAGAAACATCAGAAGGGTTTGCTGCACCATGCTGGCAGAATTCACTGCAAAGGCTGATATTCTAAACAAAATCATCAGGAGTTTCATGGAATTAAATTTCAATCTGATGCCAGAACTGCAAAAGCAATTCAAATATGTACCGTATTTCTAAAGACCTTGCTTGTATAGTCATAAATATGAAATGCTAACAACCAGCATGGTTCAATTCGTCGAATTTTTTTCCATGAAATTATTTGAGATTTTTTCAAATGGTATGTGTCTTTCTGACAGATTATTAATCATGAATAATTTTTATGCCTATGCACAGGTTTCTCCATGCTGCTAGGAAATACTTACTTTGGGGAGACAACTCTTTCACCGACCTTATTAAAACAATGATATGAAATAGACATTCATTCTCCCCTTTTGTGTGCTTCCCTTCAATGTCTTTCAATATAACTGTTGAATCCCCCCCTATCCTTAATTAGTAACATATCACTTCGGAAGTGCCTCATGAACCCCAACTTCCCAATCACTTTTCTCTCCAAAACATTATTATTCTTTGTCTCAGCTTCTCAAGATTTCCCTGGTGTTAGAAAGACAAACAGTTCATTTTATACAGTGATAGCAAAATTCACTCTATTATTCTTCTCTATTAGCCTGTTATTGTTGCAGTAATGCTGTGTAACAAACTACTCCCTGAAAGTAAAAATTTATAACAGTAAAAATACTTTTTTACAAATCTGAACATCGGCTGAGCTGTTCAAATTAGGTTGAAGTTGGCTGGAGCTCTGATTGGGTTCAGATACACTTCATGTAACTTATTCTCAGGCTGAAGAGGCTGAAGCTCTGGCTAAAGAGATAGAGACTATCTGAGACAGGCACTTTTAGTGGTAAGCACAGAAGCAGAACAGGCGAAGCCAAACTGTAAAAATATATTTAAACCCTCCTGCTTATATCATTGTGCCTACAACTGTGTCACCGGTGATGTGACACCAGTGTGATGATTAAACTCTATGTGGATGGGATAAAGATATATACTTAACTTACTGTAAGGTACTGCAAGGTTCCATGGCAGGGAAGAAGTAAAGAATTGAAAGACTGTAGCTTTCAAGGAAACATTTGTTGTTTCATGAGTGTGCACTGGAGACAATGATACTGTGGCTTAAATGAAAGAATTGGTACTGATACAAAATTTTGGCATCATTGTGTTCAGTACATTCTTCCTTATGCCTTTCATATTGAATCTTATGAATCCCATAAGTTGCATCCCTTTGTGGTTTAGAAGTAATGTGCACCCGAAAGTCCCGTGTGTTTCAATGTGAGATTTTTGGAAGGTGACTGGATTGTGGCAGTGCTATACTCACGAATTACTTAATCCATTGATCAACTCATAGCTGAATGTGCTGTTTGGTGGTGGGGCATGGTTGGACACTGTGGGTCACTGGAAACCTGCCCTGGAAGGTTGTATTCTTCCTACCAACCCTTTACTTTTGCCCTCTCTCTGCTCCCTAACTGCCATGGACTGAGCAGCTTTCCTTCACCACGCCATTTCTGCCTTAGACTCAGCCACTATGGACTGTAACCTTGGTAACTATGACACATAATAAAAATCTTTCCCTTAACTTGTGTGTGTCAGGTATTTGGATCCAGCAAAGAAAGCTAATATGCATCCCAGAGATGTTCTATTCATCAATCACAAGATCTAATACTTACTGTGTTCCAGGCATTTTGAATATTGACTTACTTATTATAATAATCCTGTAAGTGAGTGAATTCTCTGATTTATTTTGACAGGTTAGTAGAGTGAAGGACAGAGGGGTTTCCCAATTTTCTCAAAGCCATGTATTCCTAAGTGATGTACTCTTGCTCCAGAGAGACCAGCTGACAAATGGACAATGGCAAGACCACACATGTGAAAGTACAACTCTGACCAACAGCCTGCAGCAACATGGCTCAGAAACCAACCTACCTTATAGCCAGGAAGTCAATCTGCTGTAAATCAGCCTTGTAGCAAGTCAGCATGTGATTCCAAGCAGGAATTTCTCTAAAACCAGCACAAAATATCCAGGACATAACTGCTAACTGACAGGTTCACTAATTTTTGTCCTTGCTTATAGGACTAACCAGTAGAAGCCAAATTTCCTTCCCTAACCAGTCACATGGACACTCTTTTTCTATCTAGTCCAGCTACGGCGTTCCATGTCTACAGCCTCTAGTCAGGAAAGACCTAAAGCCTTGTGCTTTGTTTTGTTTTGTTTTGTTTTTATTTTCTTCTTTGGATTTTTTGTTTGTTGGTTCTGGGAATCAAACTCATGACCTCACACTTGCCAGGCAAGTGCTGTGCCATTGAACTATATTCTCAGCCCTTTTCATTTGTTTTTGGTTAGAAAACTTTCCGGCTCTCCCTCTTGTCTTTGTGTCTCTGTTAAAATGCAAGTGGTAATGGCTTACTCTTGTTATAGTAAGCTCTGAATAAATAGCTTTGGCTTTTCTCATTTTAGACAGTTTTCATTTTTCTCACATAACCATAGCAATATCCATCATACATAATTAAACTTGTGTATATCTAACAGAAACTAAAGCTGTAGCTATCACTATAATAACCCTCAAAGGTATTTTTAGGGTTTAATTTTGATAAAATGGTGTGCTAATACTTGATATTTAGTGAAGTGTCTAGATATAACCTCAGAAAGTCCAACTCAATAATAATCTCATTAATAGTAGCAATATTAATAAAAAAACGATAATTACTAGACTCTTGTAAACACTATCCACAGTATTGAAGCTATTGTTCGATTTAGTCTGTTGCAAACTCAAATTAAGTATTTCAGGTAGTTCCTGGGATTAACCTCATTTTACAGATGGAATCATAATGCTTAAGAGGGGTAAGAGATTGTTGTTACACTTGTTGCTTGAATATTGTACAAAAACTCTGGCAGTTTAACATCGCAATTCAAATGCATTTATGCTTAATTCAATGCCTAGAACACAGTAGGAATTCATTTTACTAAGCCCTGACTAGTAAAGAGTTTAATCGATCAATTAACCACACTCTGTAGAACCTATGGTGGCCCTGAACACCTATTCATCTATTTATTAAACCTCTTAGAACTTACTTATGTCTTCATCAATTTCCATTTTTAAAAGCATAGGATTACTGTTCATTTGTATTTTGCAAAACATATATTCAGACTCCTCATTTTGGTAAAAATATATTGAGCATAATATGTTTTTCACTTTTACTCCAGGGTTTACTTTTCATTCATTGCTGTGAGAAACAGGCAGGCTTCTGTGCTCCCTGCCTTGTTTATAATGAATATATTAGTGGCTATTGGTAGTCAGAGCTCTGGTCCCTTACCAAATCCAAGCCCAAAGGTCCATAATCTCCCTATTAAAGCACCATCAAATCTTGGCTGAGCACTTAATATAATGTGAAAAATTCTGGTAGAACACGACTTTATCCTGATCAAGTGTGTTGAGAATACCTTTAACAATGAAATGTTCAAAATAACTAGTTGTACAACCCCTCAGTAAAACAGGTCAGGAGACTGCAAGTTTTATGCATATATGAACTGAAAAGCACTGCCAATTTCCTCCAAAGAGCTTGAGATCTATTATAAGGAGTCCATGAAATGGCAACCTTTGCTGACAAATACCAAAGCCCCAGCTCAGGGAATGGTTCAAATCAAAAATGTTTAATTATTTTTTTCTTAAGTCTACAAGGAGAAGATATGATTTTCAGTTAGAAAAATGGTAGTGGATTTAATTGCAAGCAAGGGAGAAGAAAATATTTTTATTCATGGGGAATAACATGGTGAAAGGCAGAGTAGTGGGAAAAAGTAAGATATGTAGAGGTTTCTGAGTAATGAGTTTCATAAGAAAAAGGATTTACCCAAGGAAATGATGTCCCTTAGTTCTGTTTTGTGTTTAATGTACATGAGGAATGTTTGACCTTTAGTGGAAGATAAGAGAGTAATGGGAAATAACACAAGTGCTTATTTTGGAACTAAAACTTCAAAATGGTAATTCCACAATTTGCATTCCTAGGGGATGAATTATCATGACTAAATGCCATTTTGCTTCATATGTGATGATGTTTGTTCATGCGACAACACATTTTATAAATAACACATTGTACCATTCTATACTATTCAGAAGGATGTGTCTGTTATTCACTCCATTTCTTTCTTGATACTCTTATTTCTTTATCTCTTTCAATACATTATACACTGCTTCAAAGAATTACATTCGTAAATTTTTTCTTTTCCCAAGAAAAAAGGCACAAAAAAAGTGAAAATTCTCTTGTAAGTCATTAAACCACTGAACTACAAGTTCTCTTCTGAAAATGCGTGGGAGAATTCGTGGGAGGATATTGCCAACTATCTGCCATTTGCTAACACACTGACACCATCCTTAATTAGTAGCCCCCCAACCCTTTCTTTCTACTTGGGTTATAACAGTTTCTCACACCTACCATTTCCCTATCATTATCTCCAGTTTTTTTAAAATCTGGATTTGCTTCCAGTCCCTGACACTGTACATTTCAAGAATGTGAAAAATCCATGAACTATTTTCATGATCTGGCAGTTTACTATTAAAATGCTTTCTTCAGGGAACAGAGAGACAGCCAAGGCACTGGAAAACCAAACTAGTGGCCTTCTCCAGCCTCTTAGGCTGTGTGGTGCAATGGAGCCTGAGACATAATTTGGGATGAATTTACTAGGGTTTACGAAGAGTTTCACTTAGCAATTGTTACTGACTGTTAGGTACTCTGTGGGTACAAGGATGATGGGATAGAATTCTCTTCATCAAAAACTTACAGTCTAACACATAAGATCAGATCTTAATTCCATCATACTGATTGATGAATATTGTAACAAAAAAAAAAAAGAAATAAAGGGCTACTTGACTTCAAGAATGGGACTTATTTCTTACGGACCAGTGGCCAATTCATGTTTTGAAAAACTCAGTATTGATCCTTGACCCAACATTTTGAAGCAAAATATAGCAATAACACTGCACATGCAGATACCTTGCACCACAGAGAACTGGCCAGTGGGATCCGTCACATCAAATCCTGTTCTCTTCCTAGGAATCATTCTATTTAGCTTCATTTTATTTGATCCCAGGGAGCTCAAGCAATTAAAAATCAATAGTGCAAAATGACCTTCTTGTTTAAGGTGACTTGAAGATTTTACTTTTGTTTGCATTGATTACAACTATTCCATTCATTTGGGTAACTGTAATAAAGATAACCTCAAAAACAGTTAAATAAGTGAAAGTACCCAAAGCTCATTGCTACAATGACATTCTAGTTCTCTCATCTTATCATAAATCTTAAATTTGCCTTAAGACTCTAACAACACTTTAATAAGCATAAAATGTGATGTAATTATGAAGGAAAATATCAACTTACTAGAGATGCTATTCTAAAATGGGAATATTTAGGGATGGGAGGAATCTCCAACTCAGAGGCAAAGATTCTCTAAGGATGTGAAGGTAATCATCTATCCACTGAAATGCTTTTTCTTCTTTTTGTTTTTTCTTTGGTATTCAATTATATGTTTATACCATGAAGTCACCTGTATCTTTTCCATTTCAAATTTTCTAACACAAGAGAAGTAATTAATTTCCTAACAGCTCTGATTATAGACAATCAGATTGCCCTTTTCCTTATTAGTTATTTTAATTTGTCCAACATGTATTGGAACGCTGACAGTAAACAGTCCAACTTTTAATTTAAATTGACCTTAATTTACTTGGAAAATAAAACTGTCTCAGTCTATAGCAGAATAATGTAATTTCTTAATATATAGGTATTGCTGTGAATCAGAACTTGTGGTCCATCCTACATTACTGATTTAGACAAAAACTTACTCCAATAATTGCAAACAGTATCAAGTATATTACCCAATACAAAAACTCCATACTTTTAATTGACTATTTTCCAAATATAATGTGCTGTACCAACAAATGCCATTCATGTGTCAGTGCTTTTCAACCATTCTGCGCATGTTGTGAGATGGGAGTAACATTTGGGCAGTATTTTATTTGCACGAAATTATTATTATAATGATACAAAAATATAGGAACAGATTTATTTCAAAGGAGTAATATTAATCAATTTTCTGATGTATGGTGCATAGAATACCTATTTCCTATGAAAAACCAACCAGAGGGAGCTGAAAGGTGTATTAAATGCTAATTTTTCAAATGCTAACATGAAATACTTTTACCTGTAAAAATTTTCTGTGACTTTAAGGAGAAAAACTGTTTCTGATATTTTAAGTAAAATCCCAAAGTAACAATGATTTTAAACTATATGTGCTGTTTGGCTAAGAGTTTGCTTACCAAGCTTCAAAATTATGGTAGTTTCAACCCTGAGGTTATTTTTCTTATATTCATATTTTAAACAATAGCTAAGCACAATTTTTATGAACTGCATCACTAAGAAATCATCCATGCACTTTTATATAGGACAGTTAAATTTTGTTAGATTTGTCAGTTGCTAAGCTATGGGTTTTCAAATAAGTTAAAGGTAGCTCTCAAGACAAAAAGCAGCTGAGCAGCTGGAGCCTGGGCAAAATATTCCAAATGACTGTCAGTGTTTCAACAGGCAGTGGGAAAAAATAAAAGCATAAAACAGAGATGCTGTTGTTTTTATACATTGCAAACATTCCATAAATGTAGAGGATTTATGGGTTAGAGGTCACCAAATTTTGAAAACCAACATTATTTTCATATTGATTCATGAATGGTGATACATTCTCCCATTCCACCCTAACATACCTGAGTGTGCTTGGCTGGTTCATTACTGGTAGTATTTTGTATTGAAGTTAGCCAGGTCACACAAATTATTCTTACCCCAGCTTGCACTTTTGTGTAACCCAATGGACAATGGTAATCAGCAGAAATAAGTCCTCAGCCTTTGAAGTGTGCTTGTTTTCTGTTAGGGATAGATAGCCAAGTGCTTCTTTAAACCTAAGTACACTATGTCAAGATTTCTGATGTGGAATTTAGCCCCCATTGAAGCTTTCTTTTTTCTTTCTCCCTTTCCT
>RJWT010052958.1:0-10485 GCA_004365215.1 Cuniculus paca | reverse complement strand
AAGTCATAAATATCAGTCACATGTAGATTAACATATCAAATTATAAAAATATTTAGAATAAAATGCTGTTCTAATATTCATACTGTTGCTTCCTTGAAAAGAACAAGATAAGATAGGTACTCCGTGGACAAAACATGTTTTCTGACCATAGGAAGGAATACTCATCTTAGTTGTCTATGCTATACTTTCCAAACAGCACTCAGGTCCTACTGCAGGAAACCATCAAGAATGAGGGGGAATATTGAAATCTTCTGTCCTTTATTTTGTAACATAATCTTCATCATCAGAGAGGCAATTGCAAGTGGGCTTGTTCTTATCTTGATTCTTTACCTATTCTTTTATGATCTAGATGAGAATTTTGCTACCAGAGTACACCTCTCCAGCTGTCTTTCTCTTATTTTTCTGAAACTTGTTATTTTTAAAAATTCATTCTATTGGCACATTTTAGATATACATGATAATAACATTTATCATAGGGAATTTGTACCTGCTTATAATATACCTTGATTATTTTTTTCTTATTCCTCTCCTCTCCCTTAAACCCATCTTCCCCTGAATTGTTGATAAGAGATTTGATTCCATTTTTTCTTCTATTCTCATTTCTTTTCCCTTCCTTCATTACCCCCTCCCTACTTCCCCACTCAATTTGAATATTTTCTGCCCATTTTCTAATATCTATTATACATTTTGGTCCTTATTTGCATTTCTAGTATCTCACATCAGAGAAATGACCTGATATTTAAATATGTGTGTCCGATTTACTTCACTCAAGAGTCTGATTTCAAGGTACATACATTTAACTATGAATGCCTCAAGTTTATCCTTCTTTATGGCAGAGTACTACTTCATCATGCTAAAAAAAAAACCTTGTATCTTCTTTATCCCTTTTTTGGTTGATGGAAATTTGGGCTGTTTCCATGATTTATCAGTTACAAACTGTGCTACTATAAATAAGGGTGTGCATATATTGCTGTGGTTTGATGTGTTTAATTATTTTGGGAATATACCAAGAAGCACAATACCTCAGTTGCATGGAACCTCTAGCCCTAGATTTTGACAAATCTCCACACTGATTTCCACACTGGTTATACCATTCTGCACTTCCACCAAAAGAGGAGATGAGTTCCGTTTTCCCCACAGGGCTGCCAGCATTTTTACTGGCTATATATTTTTTTATTTATTTAAGAGAAAAAAAGAAACAGAAAAGAAAAACAAAAAGCAAAAGAGACAAACAAAAACAACAACAAACCCAAAACAATAATAGTATAGGTTTACAAAACACGATGATAGGAATGTAACAATGGTTGTAACACTGTATATTATTACCTTCAAAAAGATTGCTTAGATTACCAATTATAGACATGTGAAATTGATCTAATCTCATGAATATTAACTGTTCTTTTCCAAGAACTAATACAAAAAGTAGTATACTCGTTTTAGCTATTTTGTGTATATATATATACAAATTTATGCCTTTTTCCTTTTCCCTTCCTTCTTTCCTCCTTTCCCCTACCCCAGTTACTTTTCCTCTTTGAGCAGTTTCTTACCCTTACATGATATTTATCATAGATTTTTGGTCATATTTACTCTTTCAGTTACTTACACTAGGGAGACAATGTGGCATTTACATGTGAGTTTTACTTATTTCACTTATGAGTATAGACTCAAGTCGTGTCCATTTACTTATAAGAGCCTCAATGTGTTCTTTCTTTGTAGCTGAGTAGTACTCCATTGTATAAAAATATCACATTTTTATTCATTCCTCAGTTGATGGACACTTGGGTTGTTTCCATGACTTGGCTATTGCAAATTGTGCTGCTATAAACATTGGGTGCACATATATCACTGTGGCATGATGTTTTCAATTCTTGTGGGAAAATGCCAAGAAATGGGATAGCTGTGTCAAATGGAATCTTCAATTCTAACTTTTTGAGGAATCTCTGCACTGTTTTGCACAGTGGCATACAGTCCCACCTATAGTGGAGAAGAGTTCCAGGTTTCTCCTCAGCCCCTCCAGCATTTGTTATTGGTTTTCTTGATCCCGGTCATTCTTCCTGGAGTGAGATGGAATCTCAGTGTTGCTTTAATTTGCATTTCTCAAATGACCATTGATGTTGAACATTTACTCATGTATTTATTAGCCACTTGTATTTCTTCATCTGTGAACTGTGTATTCATCTCAGATGGCTGTTTGTAGATAGGGTCTTTGAATTTTAGGGGCCTGATTTTTAAAATTCTTCATAACTTTTAGATAGAAGTTCTATGTCTGACAGAGAGTTGGCCAAGATATTTTACCAGTTCATGGGTTTTCTTTTCATTCTTGGAGATTTCATTTGACATATGAAAGCTTTTTACTAAGAAGACATTCCAGTTATTGATTCTGAAAAGTATTTCTCTTGCAGTTTGAATTTTGTTCATGAATTCTTTTCCTACCCTTATGTTGTAGAGATTTCTCCTTACTTTGTCTTCCAGAAGACTTAATGTTTCTGTTTTCATATTTAGATCTTTAATAAATTTTGACTTTAGCTTAGGGCATGGTGATAGACATGGATCTAGTTTTTGTTTTCTGCATATGGAAACCAGTTTTTCCAGCACCACTTGTTAAAGAGGCTCTCTTTCTTCCAGTGAACATATCTGGTCCCTTTGTCAATGATGAGGTGGCTGAGTGTGTTTATAGTTGTGGCTGTATCTTTTAATCCATTCCATTGATCATCAGATCTGTTTTTATACTTCTACCATGCTGATTTTATCACAGTAGCTTTGTAGTATAATTTCAAGTTAAGAATTGTGACGCCTCCTGCCTTGCCTTTGTTGCCCAGAATTACCTTTGCTATTCCAGGTCTCTTCTGTTTCCAGATGAATTTTAGGGATGATTTCTCTTGATCTGTAAGGTATGCTAATGATATTTTTATTGGAATTACATTAAATCTGTATAAAAATTATGGAGAATGGCCATTTTAAGAATGTTTGTTCTTCATATCCATGAACAGGAACTTTCTTTCCATTTTCTGAAATCTTTGACTTTCTTTTTCAGATTGGTGTACTTTTTGATGTATATATCTTTTACTTCCTATGTTAGATTGATTCCTAAGTATTTCATTTTTTTGGATGCTGTAGTAAAGGGTGTGGTTTACCTTATTTCTCTCAGTGCGTTTGTGTACAAGAATGCTATTAGAATTTTTGAGTTTTGACCTTGTATCCAGCTATATTACTGAATTTGGTTATTACATCTAGAAGTCTTTCAATGGAGTTTTGGAGGTCTTCTATGTAGAGTACCATGTCATCTGCAAACAAAGATAATTTAACTTCTTCCTTTCCTATTCTTATTCCTTTTATTTCTGTCTCTTGTCTAATTGCTCTAGCTGATGTTTACAGAACTATATTTAACAGGAGTGGTGATAATGGACATCCTTGTCTTGCTCCTGATTTTAGGTTGAAAGTTTTCAGTTTTTCCATTTAGTAAGACGTTGGTTATTGGTTTATCATAAATGGCTTTTGTCAGATTGAGGTGAAGACCATTCATTCCAATTTTTGGAAGGGTTTTTATCATGAATAAGTGTTTGATTTTGTCAAAAGTTTTTTCTGCATCTACTGAGATGATCATGTGATTCTTTTGCTCAGTTGATATGGTGTACTACATTTAACAATTTGCATATGCTGAATCATCACTGCATTCTTTGGATGAATCCCACTTGATCATGTTGTATAATCTTCCTGATAATTTGCTGCATTCCATTTGCAAATATTTACTGAGGATTTTTTCATCTATGTTCATTAGGAAGATTGGCCTGTAATGTTGTCTTTTAGTTGGGTCATTCTCTGGTTTTGGTGTTAGGGTAACACTTGCTTCCAGGAATGAGTTAGGGAGAATTGCTTCCTTTTATATTTGATTGAAGATTTGAGAAGTGTTGGCATTAAGTCTTCTCTAAATTTCTTGTGTATTTCAGCTGTGAATCCATCAGGACCTGGACTTTTCTTTGTTGGTAGTTTTTAATTACATTTTGAATTTCATTAACTGATATTGAGTTATCCAAAACTTTTACAACTTCTTGATTCAGCTTTGGTAATTCATATGTGTGTAGGAATCTCTCCATTTCTTCTGTAATGTATAACCTATGAGAGAAAAGGTTTTCAAAGTATGTATTGATGATCTTCTGTATTTCCACAGGATCTGTAATGATTTCACCCTTGTCATTTCTTACTGCATGGATTTGAGTCTTTTTTTCCTCTTTTTGATAAGGTTGGCTAGGGTTTATCAATTTTACTTATTTCAAAGAATCAACTCTTTGATTCACTCTTTGTATTGTTTTCATAGTTTCAATTGCATTAATTTCTGCTATGATCTTTATGGTTTACTTCTTTATTTGGACATTTGGCTTGACTTACACTTCTTTTTCTAGAATTTTGAGGCACAGCATTACATTGTGTTTATTCCATTTTCCTGATGTTGGAGTTTACCACAATAAATTTTCCTCTCAGGACTGTTTTATTGAATCCCACAGGTTCTGGTAAGTATTATTTGTATTTTTGTTCAATTGTAGATATTGTTTAATTTCTTCTGTGACCCATTGGTTGTTTAGGAGAGGGTTATTTAATTTCCATATCTTTATGGGGTTCTTGTGGCTTTTTTGCATTAAATTCAAATTTTATTATTGATCAGGAAATATGCATGGGATTATTTCAATTCCTTTGCATTTACTTAAGCATGTTCTGTGGGATAGTATATGATCTATTTTAGAGAATGACTCATGTGCAGCTGAGAACAATGTGCATTCTGATGTTGTTGGGTGGAACACTTGTTACACATCTACTAGTTCTATTTGTTCAGAAGTTTCATTCAGTTCTGTTATTTTTTGACTGATTTTTTGCCCTGCTTAGTGCTTTCTTTCTGCTGTTGTTATTGGAATTGTAGTTATCTTGGTCTCTTTCTAGAGTATCTTTCAGTACTCTTTGTAGTGTTGGTATAGTGGTCATGAATTTCTTCAGCTGTTCCTTGTCATGGAAGTATCTTATTTTTCCATCAATTTTCAAGGACAATCTTGTAGAGTACATTAATCTGGGTTGAAAGTTGTTTTATTTCAGGACTTGAAATACTTCACTCCAAGCTCTTCTTGACTTGAAGGTATGTGTTGAGAAGTCTGCCATGATTCTGATAGGCTTTCCTTCATAGGAGAGCTGTTTCTTTCCACTGACAGCTTTTAGTATTCTGTTCTCATGTTGAATTTCTGATATCCTAATTATTATATGTCTGGGTGAATATTTATTTTGGTTGTGACTCATTGGGGTTTTATATGCCTCACTTATCTGCATATCAGATGTTTTTCCCGAGTTTGGAAAATTTTCTGCTTATTTCTGTAAATAGTCTTTGTATGTCATTTATGTTGACCCTTGTTTTTTCACTGATATCTATCAGTCTTATGTTGTTTGTCCTTGCATCATTTTGCAGCCATTAAATTGTTCTTTCCTGGTTCCTTGTTATTTTTAAGAGATCTTTTCTTTTGTGGTCATAAGCTTCCATCCTATCTTCAAAGTCTGAGAGTCTATGTTCAGCTTCATTCAAGTGGTTTTGCTAGCTTTCAATGGAATTTTTAATTTCCTGAATATCTCTTTGAATCTGTTTCATGCATTCTAATTCTGTCTCATATTGTCCATTCAAAGTTTCCATCATTTTCTTACATTCCTTTATTTTTATCTAGATCCTCTTTAGATACAGTAAACATTTCTTTCATAATGTTTGTCAATTCTTTTTTTACCTGAAAGATTATTTCTGATCTGATTTCCACTGTAACTTCATGGAGTTGTTTCTCTACTGCAGTTGGTATCACTTCAGAAAGTTCAGTTGTATTATTTCCACTGTCTTCCATTTCAGTGTGTCTGGGGTTTCTTCTCAGTGGGCTGGAGGACTAAGACTGCATTTTGCTCTGTGGTTTTTCATTTTCCTCTGGAACCTGTGTGACTGGCCAGGCACCCTTCTGATGGATTCCACTGGTATGCTGCACTGGGCAGAGCCTCAGCCCTCCAATATCCCTGTGGCTAGCTGGGGCATACACCTGAACTATGGCACCAGAGCCTTTTGTTCTCTGAACAGTGATGCTGTCCAGGCATCCCCCAATGGATTGTGCTGGGTTGTACTGATACAATGGGCTGGACAGACCTCAGATCTTCCATGCATCTAGCAGGGACACATACATGGAGTGTGTCTCTCAGGCCTTGCTCCTGGCTGGGTGACATTCAGAACCTCCAGGGTGGAGACCTGCTTCCTGGGCTGTCTCCAGGCCATCTTTTGTATTTCTTTGTTCCTCTCAACCCTTTGCAGCCTCAAAGCTACAAAAATGAAAGACTTTGCCTAGGGGAGAAAGCTGCAGAGTGCCACATTCGAGAATGGCAGTGGAGGCCACACAAGGTTCCAGAATGGCAGCAACATAGAGAAACTGTTCCTCACAATCAGGTTCAGAGTGCCCAGAAATCCAGGCACTTGACCTCTATGTTCAAGAAAAAGGAAAGCCTGGCTACTGCTCCAGCTGGCAGCAGAGCTTGGCAGCATCCACATGGTGCTGTTTTCAGGTGCATGGAGAATATACAAGTTCTGATGTTAAAGACTTCCACCCCTGTAGGAGACAATTTGAGTGACTCCCCTTGAATGCAGAACAATTGCTGCAACTTTGATTATATCGAGATTTATTTCCATGTACTGATATGTACAGAGCTCACTATGATATTTCCTTCTGTCTTCAATTGGCTCTAAGTATTGCAAATAAGCCTAACTGTGGACTAATAAGTAATCTCTAAAGCTATAGAGGTTTCAGCTCTATCTTTTCAGTCCACAACTTTCCAACCAAACACAATATTTTAAATCACCAGGCTTGGCTCTTGGCTCTTGATTTGCAACATAAATCTGTCTAAAACTCACCAACAATAGCCATGCCACAGCCTCAACATTTGACTGCCTTGAAACTTCTTGGGCCAGATTAATCAGTCCACCACCTTTAATCTCAGTCTCAGGCAAATTCTCTGGATATCAACAAAATGCAGACAAACTTTCGGTCAAGCCATAACACACATCGTGTGGAGTCCAACAACAAATGCAGTCTGTCTTTCCTGCAGAAACCTCCCAAGCCTTGTCTTTACTGGAATTCTCTCTATCATCCTTCTGGTCTCCTGACCTCTGACCAGAATCTCCCCTACAGAACAACCTAAGCTGTTCCAGCTCTATGCATTCAGGAGACATCTCTGAACCTTTCCAATCTCTTCCTACAAGCCATTCCCAAAGGTTCTTATACTACATGGTCAAGTACAGTCACAGCAACAACCCACTCCTCTGGTACCAAATTCTGTCTTAGTTACTTTTCTCTCATTGTTGAGACAAAATACCTAACACCCAATATTAGGGAAGGAAGGATTTATTTCTTACAGTTATGTAAGTTTTAGTCCTTACATAGCTTGTTCCAGGGCCGAGTAGTGTGGCTAAAAGGCAGCTGTTCATGGTGGCTGCAAGCAGCAAGAGAAAACAGTGAAAAAGAGGGAAAAATGCCTCCTTCATGATCTTACATTGTATGTCTGCGCCACCCCCTGGTGGGTACAGCACTCACACCACCAATCCCAGCACCAGACAACAAACCAATCACAAATGCTAGATTCAGCCACTTCCATGACTGCATGAGGTATGGGGGGCCACCTAGACACAAACTATAACACAAAGATAAGCCAATGCATACCAACTATAACCATCAATGTACAAAGTCACAAATTAAAAAAATTGGCAAAATAAATTAAGAAAAAAGATCCAGAGGCTGGGGATATACTTCAGTGGAACAGCACCTGCCTTAGCAAGCACAGAGTCCTCAGTTTGATTTCCAGGCACACAACAAAAACAAAAACACCAAGATACAACAATATGCTGTATACAGTAAACACATTTAACTAAAAAGAATCTCATAGACTGAAACTCAAAGGAAGGCAAACAATATTTCATGCAACAAAAACCCAGAAAAAGAAGATACAGCTATTCTGTTTGCAGACAATGTGAGCTTCAAGCCAAGAATGATCAAAAGAGATAAACAAGGTCATTACATACTTGTTGGGGGAAAAATTCAAGAGGAAGAAATAACAATCATAAACATATAGGCACCAAATTTGGGAGCATGAAACTATATAAGACAAATGTTAGACATGAAAAATCAAATAAGCAACAACACAATTGTAATGGGAGACCTTCATATTCTGTTGACACAAAGAGATAGATCAACTAGACAAAAAATCAGCAAAGAAATAACAGAACTGGGACCAGGATATAGTTCAGCAGCATAAGCGCCTGCCGGGCAAGTGTGATGTCATGAGTTCAATCCCCGTACCAAAATAAATAAATAAATAAATAAATAAATAAATAACAAAATGACTTTTCAAAAAAAAAGCCTGGTGTGGTGCACTCCTGTAATCCCAGCACTCAGGAGGCTGAGACAGGAGGATCATTGCAAGTTCGAGACCAGCCTGTGCTGCAAAGTGAGCTCAAGGCCAGCCTGAACTGCATAGCAAGATCCTGTCTCAAAAAGACAAAAAAAAAAAGAAAAGAAAAAGAAATAACAGAATTGAACCAAATCTTTTTAAAAGTGAACTCAGTAGATGTTTACAGAGTGCTCCACTCAACAACTTCAGAGTACGCATTCTTCACAGCTCCACACAGGACATGCTCTAAAATAGACCATTTAGTTGTCCAAAGAACAAGCTTAACTAAATGCAAAGGAACTGAAATTATTCCATGCATATTATCTGACCATAGTTGAATGAAATTGGAAATTAATGGCAAAAAAACCCTACAAAAACTCCATAAACACATGGATATTAATTAACACACTGCTGAACAACCAATGGACCACATATGAAATTAAACAAATTAGGCAATATCTACAAACAAAAGAAAATGCAAATGAAACATTCCATAACCTGTAGGATGCAATGAAAGCAGTCCTTAGAGGGAAATTTATAGAGATGAGTTCTTTTTTTTTTAATTTTTTATTTTAAAGAAAACAGGACAAAACAAAACAGAACAGAGATGAGTTCTTACATCAGGAAAACATAATGAGCACAAATAAACAACTAAATGCTGCACTGCAAGATTCTACTAAAAAAAGAGCAAGTCAAGCCCAAAGCCCATACAAGGGAGAAAATTATAAAGATCAGAGCACAAATTAATGCAATTGAGATTGTATCAGCTGTTTCTTCCAGGTCCATGAGGTGCATGTGCTCTGTCCAGGCCTCTACTCCTCTCCAACAGCCCTCGTTGTCTTTTAATAGTTCTTTGATATCTGGGAAGGCCAGCAGCCCTTTAGAGAAGATGAGAGATGAAGAAAAGATGGTAGATGCTGGCAAGAAGAAGCAAAAGGAAGGAGGAAAGAAGAACAAGCAAGGATCTGGAGATGGAGTCTGAGCAGAGTTGATTGCTTGGCCTGAGTGTATTAGCATGCAACTTGTAAGGTATAATAAACTAAAAGCAGAACATGATTTCATTCTGAAAGAAAAATCAGAGAAAGATAGCAAGCCAATTAAAGCCACCCTGATGGAAAACAGGTCAAAGCGGAATCCTGGAAATCTATACCATATCGTTTCTTGTGGAATTAGTCAAAGCCTGGCTTATAATACTGTTGCTGCTAATGTGAACAAAATTGCTTGGGACCTACACTGCCCACTGGAGGAATATTGTACCATAGAGATTCTTAAATTTGAGGATGAAGAAGCTCAAACATCTTATTGGCACTCAAGTGCTCACATCATGGGTGAAGCTATGGAGAGAGTATACAGTGGATGTTTATGTTATGGTCCACCAATAGAAAGTAGATTCTATTATGACATGTACTTTAAAAAAGGAGGTGTTTCCAGTAATGATTTCTCTCCTTTGGAGACTTAATGTAAAATTATTAAAGAAAAACAAGTTTTTGAAAGATTGGAAGTTAAGAAAGAAATGCTACTAGAAATGTTTAAGTACAACAAAGTTCAACTGAATGAAAAAATAAATACTCCAACTATAATGGTCTATATGTGTGGCCCCTTGATAGATCTCTGCTGGGGTCCTCATGTCAGACACACTGGAAAAATTAAGACTTTAAAAATATACAAGAATTCTCCACATACTGGGAAGGGAAAGCAGATATGGAGACTTGAGAAAATTTATGGCATTTCGCTTCCAGATTCCAAAATGTTAAGGAGGAGAAGTTCCGAGAAGAAGCTTAAAACTGAGATCATAGGAAAATTGGGAGGACCCAAGAACTATAGTTCTTCCATTAACTCAGCCCTTGAAGTTGTTTCTTCCTGCAGAAGGGGGCCTATATTTATAATACACTCACAGAATTCATTAGGCATGAATACAGGAAGAGAGGATTCCAGGAGGTAGTCATGCCAAGCATGTACTACAGCAAATTCTGGATGACCTCTGGCCATTGGCAGCACTACAGCAAGAACATGTTCTCCTTTGAGGTGGAGAAGGAACGTTTT
>RJWT010052957.1:0-10502 GCA_004365215.1 Cuniculus paca | reverse complement strand
ACAGGCATGCTGGAGACTTGGGCCTGCCAAGCACTCAGCTGGCTCACCACCATTCCGTAGCTCCTGACAGGACACCCTCTCATGTCCTCCAGCTTCTGAGGCCCCCAGGCTCGCAGGAATTCATAAATGTCTGTTATCCAGTGATGTTCCCTGCAGAATTCCTGCACCTCCTGTTTCATGCCCTAAGGGTAGACAACATACTCAGGGCAGAGGCAGTGGCTAAGATAGAAACTTGTGGGAGCAACCCATTCCTTAAACCTTTGTTCTCACCTCCAGCAGAGCCTGTTGAGTAGTCAGTGCCTGCTGGATTCGAAGGTTGTTGTCCAAGTCCTCCTGAAGCTGATTATAATTGGGTGGCAAGTACTGGCCCCGAAGCCGGTACCCACGGACCTCTAGGACATCAGTAATTGGGTGAGACTTCCAGGGCCACACCAGTCCTACATTTGGGCCGCAGAAGATGCGAACAGCATCGCTGGGCTGGCCCTGAAACTTGAGCGTCCGGAATTCTGGGTCTGAGTTGTCCTCTTCATCTTCTGCGAGTGCAGCGCCTGCCATCATTGCTCATGAGTGCCCTCTAGAGCCCACACACAACCTCGCTCTCTACCCTGCACGTGTGCACACACATCGCACCCACACACACCCACTCCTTGCTTGTGAATGAGTTTACACGTACATCTACATCACAGATGCCAGACCATGAGGGAATTTATTAGTTTGAATTTAGGTGCAGAGAATAAAATTTACTCTAGCCAGTATAAATAGAAAGGGAATTATTACAACATATTAAATGGATCGTAAAATAATTAGATCTGAAAACAAAGATAATTTAGGCTAAACATTTAGAGCTTTGGGCTGACTGGCAAATGGGACCATTATTGCTATGCCACCAGCTACATGACTCTGCTATGCACCATCTGCAAAGTGGATGGCATTACACCCCCCCCAGCTGAATTCAGCACTGACTGCATGTGACCCCCAGCTGCAGGGGGGTCTGGCAAGTGCAGTCGGTAGCACTCCAGCCTCTGCAGAACAGAAGAGGAGGTGCAAAAGGATGTTAGGTATGCTAGTCCTCAGTGTCTGCCTTAAGAAATCTTGAACGTAGCCTCCCCTTAACTTTGCAGGAACTAGTTCATTGCCAAGAGGAGTGTTTGTTAAAGATCTTGTCAAAGAGTGGGAAAGCATCAAAATGCTCACAAATAATAGCTACTGTATCCATACCTAAATGATATAATGCTGCCAAGTCTCAGACTCCAGAACTCTTCTCTTCCCCATCTGTACTTACTCTTTAGATCTCTCCCAGGTTTAGGGCTTTATGAACCATCTATTTGCTTCTAAATTGATCTCTAGACCAAGTCTGTCTCTAAATTCTAATCCCATTTAAACTGCCTACTCCACGTCTCTGCTTGGATATCTAACAGGGTGCAAATGAGCTCTGATTTCTCTCCCTTTCTCTCTGATTTTGTTCTTCTTGCAGCCTTCTAATTTCAAAGTGAGAAAGAAGCCCATTTTTCTACTTGGCCATCATAAAATCTTTTTTTTTTTTTGAGACAGGGTCTCACCATGTACTTCAGGCCTGGCCTTGAACTCACAGCAATCCTCCTGCCTCAGTCTCCTGAGTGCAGGGATAATAAGTGTGGCAAACATCACAAAATCTTGCAACCTCAGCACTCAAAATATATCCACAATAGAATTCTCACATCTACCATCACCTACTCTCCTCACTCCCATTCTCACTGCATTATTTCAATACCCTTCTATTTTTTTCCCCCTGCTTTGGCCTTTATCTCCAATAACTTACAGTCTTTTCCATATAAGAATAGCAAGCTGGTCAGGTGTGGTGGTGCTTGCCTGTAATCCCAGAACTTGGGAGGCTGAAGCAGGAGGATTGTAGTGAGTTTGAGGCCAGGCTGACTACATAGCAAGGCCCTGTCTCAAAAACAGAACAAAACCAGAATAACTATGCCATAATAATTCTGAGAAGATGATGGCAGAGGCAACCAAATCCTCACATAAAAATGATGGAGCAATGAGACAGTAAAACCATCTACCACAGTTAACATTTTTAACAAATGGGGAAAGGGATCCTCAGAAAACCTAAAGAACAAGTAAGTAGAGACAAACCGCCTACAGCCTCAGTTCCCACTGTCATCAGCAGTTATGAGAAAGGAGGCAGAGTGGATCGATGAAGCACGGGGCAAACCTGAAAACAGAAAAACCCCAAAACAGCCAACAAGCATTTTCTGGGAAACAGGGGGGGGGCCAATCTAGGAGCAGTAGGAAAAACTAGAAGGGGTTTTACCTGCTCCAGGAGCTATAAAGTAAGGCTCACAGGAGCTGAAGCAATCTCTTCTCTATGAATTCTTGAAACCAAATAGGAACCGGGACAAAATGCAAGCTGAGGGAGAAACTGCTGGGAGCAGAATAAACACTGAGCAGGAAAGAAGCAGTACAGAAAAACAAAAGGCCAAGATAAAAGTGCGGTAAGGAAATGGAAACCAGAAATCTCAAAAAGCTGGCCATCTTTTAAAAAAACAAAACAAACAAACAAACAAAAAACAAAAAAACCCAGAAGGAAACTCAAAGATCAGAAAGACATTCTGAACCAAGTCACTTTTCGAAAGTTAAAAAAAGCTAATTTTTCTAACATGAGCAACAGAACAGAAAAAAACAAGGAATGACTACTAAAGGTTTTGGAGTTCTTTTGGGGGTAGCATTGAAAATGTTCTAAAATTCACTACGGCGGAGTATGTACAACTCTGTAAACACACTAAAAAAACCACTGGGATGTGTACTTTATGTGGATGAATTACCTCTCAGTAAAGCTGTTGTATAAAAAAAGGTAGAAAACAAAATATCCTCAAACTTAAAAAAAAAAAGAGGATTTAAAACTACATTTTGAAACAAAAACAAAAAATCTGAGAATCCTGCTCCAGAATGTTCAATACCATGGCCCATTTTCCTAAAATTACTGAATTTCAAAGAAAAAGAGAAAAATTAAGCAAAAAGAGCAGGTGATTTTTGTAAAGGAACTAAAATTAGATTATTGTGAGACTTTTAAAATAGCAATTCATAAGGCCTGAAGAAAATAGAAATAATATATTTAAGATGTTCAAAAGAAAAAAACTACAAACCAATACTTTTATATTTAACAACACTGACTTTCAAAAGGCACAAATTGTTATCAACATGGAAAAACTTAGCAGGGTGTGCTGGTGTACACCTGTAATCCCAGCACTCCAGAGGCTGAGGCAGGAGGATTGCTGCTATTGTAAGGCCAGCCTGGGCTTCTCTAGTGAGTTCAAGGCCAGCCTGAACTACACAGTGAGCCCCTGTCTCAAAAACACAAAAGAAAAAGAGAGTCTACTGGGAGCCAAGATAGCTGGTCTTAGCAATCAGAGGAACTGGAAAGACGTAATGAAGAGAACTAAAAATAAAAGGATAAGCAGCAATGTGAGAGACAGGGACTCTCTTCCTGACTGTCCAGCTTACATTTCTGGAAAGGCTGATGCTGCGTCTTCTTTAGGGCTTTGAATTTGTTAATGTTTTATATTCTGTGAGCTCCAAAATACAAGACAATGTTGAACAGTGATTTCAAGGTGCTAAGACCCAGGAGACTGTTTAGGCAATAATAAGCTATACAAAGTTGACTCAAGTGTGATTATAAGCAATGGAAAGAAAAGCTAATCTCTTTTTAATGTGATATGGCTAAAGGACTATCATCCCACCCACCCACCTACACATACAAAAGAAGAGAGAAATCACTAGTAACTTCAATTTTTTTTTGTCTTTTTTGAGACAGGGTCTCACTATGCCATTCAGGCTGGCCTTGAGCTCACTATGTAGCCCAGGCTGGCCTCAAACTTGCAGCAGTCCTCCTGCCTCAGCCTCTTGAGCACTGGGATTACAGGTATGCACCACCATACCTGGCCAGTAACTTCATTCCTAAAGCACGAATGAAATAAAGTTTATCATAGAACACTGGATATCACCTAAGTCAAAGACATGAGTTATTTATATTTCATGAGGGACTTGGGGCTTCAATTTAAAATATATACATACTGGTATAATACATATAAGTTGATATGGGGGCTGCATTTTTATTATCATTTTGGTTTGAAGGGACTAAATAATATAGATCTTTACTGTAGGTTTCCTTGAGTGAATGAGTCAGACATTTTACACAAAGTAAAGCATACCAATCATACTTATACAAGTATAAATATGATCTCTTCAAAGTTCCTCACTGAACAAAAGACAAAACAAAACAAAACAAAACAAAACAAAACAAAACAAAAACCTTCTCCTTCCGTCTTCTAAAATCTACTCACTGGACACTGCTTCCTTTTATACTTCCTTCCTGGACAGGTGTAACTGTCTAGCAAGACAAAAACAAAAAACAAATCCCCCTCCAATCAAAACAAAAAAACTTCCTAAAATCAGTAATCACAGCTTTCATTCTTATTCTGTTGTTGTTGTTGTTGTTACTGCTGTTTGTTTCGCTATGGTAGTCCAGGTTGGCCTTGAATTCACTATATAGCTCCCAGCAGGCCTCAAACTTACAGAGATCTTCCTGCCTCAGCGTCTCAAATGCTGGCATTACAGACCCGTGCCACCATGCCTGGCACAGTTTTCATTCTTGGCATTGTATATCTAAGTTAAACTTCAACACCTTCCCAAACAAAATGGGTATCAAAAGATTTTATAATAAAATGAAGCAATCCTTTGTCTCTTTTCAGAGTAACAGACTTATCACAAATATCAAAAAGATACTCTGATCCTAACAGGATAGTGTCATACCACAATTAATGTAAGAATGTTAACATTTTTTTTTGTTTTTGAGACAGGGTCTCACTATGCAGTTCAGGCTGACCTTGAACTCACTATGTAGCCCAGGCTGGCCTCGAACTTGTGGCAATCCTCCTGCCTCAGCCTCTTGAGTGCTGCGATTACAGGTATGCGCTACAATGCCCAGCTTGATGCAGCCTGTTTCTTAAAGACTGCTAGTAGAGTTTTAGCTACTGCATGTTTATCCTATTGAAAATTAATCCCTTTTTCTTAAAGAATTTAGGAAACTCATACTGTCTTCATTGTTCTTATTAGTTTCATTTTATTCTGATTTGTTTGATTTTATTATACTTGATGGCATGGACAGCTATTTTAAAGATAACAAAATATATAATTGCAGCCATCGAGGATGTGAAATTATCTTGTTTTGAAACCCTGTATTGCTTTCATTGTTTTGTTTTGATTGATTTTACTCTATTCTGGGTTGTTTGAGGGTAATATGTCTGAAGTTGTAGGCAACTATTCTGAAGATAACAAGAAGCATTATGGTAGCCACTGCTGTTTTACTAGTATCTTGAAGTTCTGTATTGCTTACATTGTTCTGCTTTGTTTGTTTTTTGTTTTTGTCTTTTTTACTGATTTTATTCTGTTCTATTTTGTTTGATTTTATTTATCCCTGATGGTATGGGAAGTTACATTGCAGATAACAAGAGGCATTATGGTAGCCATTATTGATTGCTTTTTACCCTGTTTAGAAGTCATGTACCATGTTCAATGTTTTGTTGTGATTGACTCTACTCTGTTTTATTTTGTTTGGTTGTATTCTTTTCAAAATAAAATAAAATAAAAAATTAATTAATTAATTAATTAAAAAAGGATTTAGGGAAAATCTTAAATCAGAATTCTGGTTCTGATTCCCCTGTACTATTGGTCTAATTTTCTAGATATGATTTTCCAGATTTTTTTCTTAAAATTTTATAGAGAAGTTTAAAGAGTGGTACTCTTTAAAATAATTCTCTATAAATTCTCTTATCCATCCACTTAGATTCAACAATTAACATTTTGTCACATTGCTGCATTTTTCTTCTATCTCTTCTTTCCCCAAACTATTTGAATGTAAGATACAAGCAAAACAAAACAAAACAAAAACAAACGAACAAAAAAATGAAGAAGAAGCATCATAACATTCAAAGCGGAAGGGAAAATCTTAATACATTGCAGGTGCATATTTACACTTTCATTAGAATTTAGAAGTTCAAGATTTTAAAAAAATAATTCAAAGAACAACACTGCAACAAGTAATGAGAAGATACTGTGAACTGTCTGGTTTATCTAGGTCTGTAACATAATACCAACAGTAGCAACATCTGATCTGCAGCAAGTATGACCACGTGCGGAGCACTGCCCTGGACAGATTCCCTTTTCTAGTCTTCAAAGTCAAGTTTTTTTTGTTATTTCCACTTATGTAGAGTTGTAAACAAATGTCTTTGACTCCAGAGCCTTTTCCCTTTCCACCACACTATGTAAGTCAAATATCAATGGTCTTTACCAATTAACCTAAATTGATTTTTGGAAAAAATGTGACCCAACCAGTGTGATTTATTAAAAAAAACAGACAAACAAGCAAGCCAACACAGACTCTTTTCAGTGAAAAATTAAAAAGCATCTACATTTCAGATATCACTGGATGCGCCTAATGATTTTATTTGTGATTGCATTAATACTGTAAATAAAGAAAATATGAAAATGCGTTTCCTCACTGATGGTTAACAAGTGGTCAGTAATACTAATGAACTACTGTACTCTACAGGAAATGAAAAACAGCTGCACGAAATAAAAGAAATGTAGAGTGCCGGGAGTGGTGGCTCACACCTGTAATCCCAGCACTTGGGAGGCTAAGACAGGAGGATCTTTGTGAGTTCAAGACCAGCCTGGGGTACAAAGTGAGCTCAAGGCCAGCCTGAATGGCATAGTGAGACCCTGTCTCAAAAACACAAGGGCCGGGGATCTAGCTCAGTGGCCTAAGCGCCTGCCTGGCAAGCACAAGGTCATGAGTTCAATCCCTGGTGCCACAAAAAAAAAAAAAAAACAAATCTTGAGTGAGCAGAGCTCCTGAACAAGTACAAATTAACATAGCAATCAATTTCCACAGTAAATAAAATGCAACTATGACATCAGTAAAAAACCTTGTGGAGTTTTGGATGGATCAGGGGAGGGACAATGTACTCACCCCCTTCATGTACCCCCTTACCTCGCACACACAAACGTAAGCACATGAATTAGTAGACAAAAACACTTCCTCACTGCTCCCACCCAACACACATGGTTACAGCTGCTCCGTCACACCCAAGGCCTCTTGACCACTTCTCATGCCATTCACACCTGCATATGCCCTTCCTCTCTTTCTGGCCCTCCTACCCGTTGCCTAGGTCTCTGTAAGTACCTTCAGAATGCACGGAATCCCTCAAGGTCTTCAGGTCAGCAGACTGCATTAGCTTTATGCCAGGATATAGAGAAGGGGCAGAAATGGAGAAACAGTGAGAGATCTAAACCAGGCTGAGAGCTTCTGGTTACCCTGGGATAAGTACTGGGAATTCCTAGCGAAGTCAGAATACGTACCTTCAGAGCAGAAGCCTTGATGGAGTGTAGGCCCTCAGATAGAATCTGGGTCATATTTTCAATACTGGGCACAGGAGCGAGCTGGCAACCATCACTACAGACCAGCTGTGATGAAATAAAGGGTTTCTTCCTTTGAGCCTGTGAAAGAAGGGTCAGCAGAGGTAGCAGGGATAGACGTCAGTACACATGACCCCCATCTGGCCCCCAACTGCCTTCCTACCCCCACCCACCACCTCACTTGCAGGATGGTGGCCACAAAAGAGGTTATTCCATCTTCCAAGACTGTAACAAGGTTCTGACAAATCATGTAGTGGATCAGGCGGGCAAACTTCCCCAACTGCAGCAACCAGGTCTCAGCCTGCTTCAGCTTCTGCTCCAGCTGCTGGCGCTGCACCTTCAGCAGGTGCATGGAACCTTGGCCTGCCCTGATTCTGTTGCAGTTCTGCACTCGCTCCTGCAGGCCCTGTTGCATGTGGTATGTGTCCTCGTGAACCTGTCAGTGAAGAGAATGGAGACTCCCTGGAGACAGAGGGACGGAGAGTAAACCACCTACTCAACGGTCTGGAACCTAAATATGTCCCTGGTGGGTAACTTTTTAGTAGAGATCAGCCTCAGAGAAGACGCAAACTGGAAGATATAGATTAAGAAAACACAAAAGTTATACTAATGTTGGTAGCCCCAGGCTGTCCACTGAAAGCCCCTAGGGTGAAATTCAAATAGAAAATTTTTGCACAGGTAAATAGAGAGCTTTGAAATGCACAGAATAAACCAAGAAAAAGATTGGATGAGTAAGGTTTAGCCACAGTCTCAAGATATGGACTCCAACCACGAGGCCTGGGAGCTGCGGCCTGCTAGGCAGGAAAATACTGCTTTATGCTCTAAGAGAAACTGTTTCTGACCACTGGCAAAGACTTCCAATTGAGGCGGGGATAAAGGCCTAAGAGCATTGTGAGTTCTTTTCAGATCTAGGTTTTTTAGCTGACAAAGGCTGCTGATAGTTGCCAAGTCTCTGGACTAGCCCTGTGGAGGAGCAGAAGGAAGACACCAGGAAGCTATGCTTGACCAGATGGCCCCTCTGTCCTCGCTGCTCTCCTGTTCCTTGTGAGGCTCCATAGAGCTTGTGACTAGAACTGAGGATTGTGTTTCTGCTATGCATGAACTCATACCCAGCCCTCAGAGACCCAGCTGAGCCCAAAGCAAGGCACATCATACATAGACATGCGCAGACTTGGTGCGGCGCCCTCTCCCGTGCTCTAGCACAGCCTCAGTACCTATGGCTTCCACTGCCCAGTCCTCCATCCAGCGCATCATCATCTTCACCCCCTTAAGACATTCTTCCTCTTCCCCCTCTTCTTCTTCAACATAGTCATCATCATCATCATCATCTTCACCCTGAACTTCTTCTTTCGTTAAGTAGAAGAAGCCAACTGCTTGTCCCTTTCCCATCTCTCAGCCTGCTTTATCTCCCCCTTATCCTCATCCTCTTCCTTTTCATTTTCCTCTTCTTCACGTCCTTCAAGTGAACCAGCTTTATCATCATCTTCATCTCCCTTCTCCTCCTCCTTCTCCTCTTCTAAGTCTGGGGCTTTGTTATCTTCTTTATCATATTCATCTAAATATGTGATTTGCTGCAGCACTTGAAAAATACTTTCTTGGTAATCTTCCAGGTTTGTGATCTAATGGTTAAACAAATCAAGACTTTTCAAATACTTCTACTGTACTGAGATCTTTGATTTTGTTTCCACTCAGATTCAGGTAGATAAGATCTGGACATTGATCTGTTAAAACTTCCAAGCCTCCAGAAATTACACTGTTACTATATTCCAACTTTTGAAGTTTATTTAGGCTGAGAAGCCAGTCAGTGAATTTAATTCCACATTAGCTATATCATTTAGTCTGTAATCCCAGCACTCAGGAGGTTGAGGCAAGAGGATTGCCACAAGTTCGAGTGCAACCTGGGCTGCACAGTGAGTTCGAGGCCAGCCTAAGCTACATAGTGAGTTCAAGGCCAGCCTGAGCTGCATAGCGTGATCTTGTCTCTAAAAAAAAAGTGTCATTCAAGCCTTCAATTTCCCCACTGGCACACAAACAATTATCAAGGACAAACTGTCACTAACTCCCAGGCTCTGTTCCTATACTCAAGGTTAATCCTCCTTCTTCAGCTCCATGTCTTTCTCCCACTTCTGGTACTACTCTCTTCCATTCTCTTTTCCTGCTGTTCCCCCTACCCCCTAAATGTTTGAAAATTTGGAAATGAATGCAAAGAATCGCAAATATAAATGCTGACCACCACCAGATAGGTACGGGGCAGAAAGAAAAGGATAGCAAGTGGATTCCAAGGAGCTGAGATTGACTCATCTGCCCCCACCTCCTTGTCCACACACACCAATGCACACACACACACCAGCAGTGTCTCCTTCCTCTCCCCCTTCTTCCTCTTCTCCTTTCACTTCCTCCTCCTCTTTTTCTCTTCTTCTCCTGTTATCATCATCATCACCATCATCATCGTGGTACTGGGATTGAACCTAGGACCTTTTGTACTGAGCTATATCCCCAGACCATTTTTTAAAATTTTGAGAGAGGGTCTTCCTAAATTGCTGAGTTGCCCAGGCTGGGCTCTTACTTGTGATCTTCTTGTCTTAGCCTCTGTGAGTGCTGGGATTACAGGCATGTACTACCACCCCCAGCTAAAAAGTTAAATTTATTTATTTAATAATTTTTTTGAGACAGGGTCTCACTATGTAGCTCAGACCAGCCTTGAACTCATTATGTATCCCGGACTGGCCTTGAATTTGAGGTGATCCTCCTGCTTCAGCCCCTCAAGCACCAGAATTATAGGTGTGCATTATCACACTCAGCTAACAATAATATTTTAAAATACCATGTATAATATCAATAAGCCTCACCAAATATCAAGTAATAAATCTAATGACATAACACTTAAGACTTCTATAGGAGTTGGGTGTGGTAGCTCACGCCTGTAATCCCAGCACTTGGGAGGCTGAGACAGGAGGATCATTGTGACCTCGAGACCAGCCTGGGCTACAAAGTGAGCTCAAGGCCAGTCTGAAAGGCATAGTGAGACCCTGTCTCAAAAA
>RJWT010052956.1:0-10488 GCA_004365215.1 Cuniculus paca | reverse complement strand
TTTTCTTTTCTTTTCTTTTTTTTTTTTTTTTTTTTTTGCAGCACCAGGGAATGGAACTCACTACCTCGCAGTTGCCAGGCAGGTGCTTAAGCCACTGAGCTAAATCCCCAGCCCTTGTCTTTTTGAGACAGGGTCTCACTATGCCATTCGGACTGGCCTTGAGCTCACTTTGTAGCCCAGGCTGGTCTCGAACTCACAACACTCCTCCTGTCTCAGCCTCCCAAGTGCTGGAATTGCAAACGTGTGCCACCATGCCAGGCTCCACAAGCAGTATTGATAACAGTTATCTTTCGAATTGAGAGTCATGGGAATTTGGGGGTTTCTTTTTTGGGTATTTGTATTTTCCAGATGTTCCACAATAAATACACAGTACTCTTGGAACTGCAAAGCCAAGAAGGAGGTGAGGAAATATGATAAGCTATGGTCACAAGGAGGTCACCTGACATGGGGGGAGGAGAAAGCTGAAACCAGAGGGTCGCGAAGCATCTTGAAAAGGTTTCTTCAGGCTCCTCTATACTACAGATGGAGACATCTGAATGGTCTGTAGGTTGTTGGGAAGAAGCTTCCAGAAAGAAAGAGGCTGAAAATAGAGAAGCCAGAGTGAGCAAGACCTCAGCCTGAGAGGGAACAGGAGGGGCAGGGCCCAGGCCAAAGGGCAGCCCTAACTCTGCCCCTGGCAAATGCCCCAGGTTCCCCTGGGAGCAGATGGAGATAAGTCAGTGCCTAAGTGCAGGGCAGTGAGGTTCAGGGTACTGGTCTACATTTCCTTATCCTCTCCCAGGGAATTTTGTGACTGTCCCAAGTGGGAGTGTGTGTGGGTGCATGTGTGTGCGTGTGTGTGTGTGTGTAGCCATATCTGCCCATGCCAGGTGTTTATGGCATCCCTGACTCATCCGAGCAGAAAACAAGGAAGCAGCTCAAAGGTCACTGGTAGCAGAGGAGCAGGCAGCACCTCAAGAAGGAGGCAGGTTCCACGAGTGACATTTGGTGCCCTGGGCAGAGCGGGGTAGAGTGACCCGGGAGAGACAAGCCCAGCAGAGCAGGCAGAGAGAAGGCAACACAACAGAGATGGATCAGAGTGCTGCCAAGGAGGGGCAGCTTAAGAACAGCCGAACTCGACCTCCAAGACCGCTGTGCCTCCCTTGTGTCTGATCTCAGCACCGGAATTCCCAGCTCAGGGACTCCTTGCCCAGCCAGCACCCTGAGCCACCAAGTCCAGGAAGGGGAAGGAGGAGGGGCAGATTGGGGGAGACACAGCGACATAGCAAAATGTGGCTGGAGAGAAACAGGGGCAGCCTGGAAGGAGAGAGAAGCAGGAAAGGCAAGATGGGAGATGGTGACAGCAAACAGGCGAGCTGCCCAGTGCGGGGAAAGGGCAGGCGCTCGTTCATTAACACCCCTCCAGCAACGGTGTTGGGCGCCTGAGGCCCAGGCTGCACGCCAGCCGTGGGGAAGCAACAGTGGCAGAGATAGACAGCTCCACTCTCACAGCGCCCCGCCTCTGGGTGAGTCAGACGCTAATAAATAAATGATCACAGAATAAATGCGAAGCCACCATGGTAACAAGCGCTACACATTCAGTGAGAGGAGAAAGCAGGGGACTTGGGGAGGCGTTGAGCTGTCCCAAGGAAGGGCCTGTGGAGCTGCGCTGGAGAGGAGCATTGCGGGCCTGGTGAAAATGGAAGAGGGGGTGTGGGAGAGAAAGACGCTGTGCGGGGGTCCAGGGGTCTGGGGCAGGAGGACACAGCATGTTCCAGAAATGAAAACAAGCCAGGCGTAGCCCTGGCACCCCTGGGATGGGGAGGGGTGCGATTGCCCATGTGTGGTGATCTTTCAGCCTCTCTATATCACTTCAAATGAACATACAGGCCAAGGACAACAGGCATGCTGCTTCCATCAGGACGGCAGAGGACACCTCTCACGATCAATCGACGCTCCTTCAGCCGCATCGCCTGGGCACCATCACCAGATGAATGGATAAAGAAAATGTGGTAATATAGACATGTGGAGTATTACTTGGCCATAAATAAGAATGAAATTTTGTCATTTGCAGGAAAATGGATGAACCTACAGATCCATTTCATGTTGAGTGAAATAAGCCAGGCTCAGACAGACAAATACATGTTTTCCCTAGTATTCAGGATCTAAAACAGATGACAGGAAGGTAGAAGGGAGACTGTTATTGGACAACAGGAAGTGAATAAGGGGGAGGAACTAAAAGGAAGAGTAAGCGGGAGGAAGGATATGATTGAAACATACCCACTGAAACCCAGTATTTTAAAAAATTAATAGGCCCTAAAAAGTAAGAGGGAAAAATAAAAAGCTGGGCTCTGTGATGGACCCATAGGATATAGAATATGATATCATATCCCTTGGTCCATTTCTGGGCCTAGGCTTTCAGATGCTGGCAGCTTCTGCTTCCTGTCTCCTCAGGGGTTTGCGCTGAGGCTCCAGCCACACGAAGGAAACCCCAGTGAAATGCGCAGTGAAGTCAGAATACATGGGGTTGGGCTTCCTGAGTCCAGGCACCAAACCAGAGGTGGGACGGTGACCCAGGAAAGCAGCCAGATGATACCAATCGGAGCTCCACGTCACACGCAGAGCCTCAGAAGCGACTGATCATTAATCCTACATTTCTTCCAGCTGTTATCTGTAACTTTAACTCTAGACTTGCACATCAGAGCCACGTGGGCAATTTTTTTAAAGTCAGAGAGAAACTCAGATCCTGCCCTCGGGATTCGGATTCAGAAGGGATAGGGAGCCCGGGAGTTTTTACTCCTCGGGTGATCCTGATGGACCGGCTGTAGCAGATAGTCACCACCCTAAACTGTCACTCAGCCCACATCAAACACATACCCCTCCTGACTGGCCATTCTGTGAATCCTTTCTGCTCATCCATGGCTGGGACTAGATCTCGGTCCCAGAGAGGACTGAGTGCTTTTAATCTGGACTGCAGCTCTTCTGGCAGTGTGCTTGCTGCATAAACACTGGCTCTGACTTGTGGGCAAAGGCCAGCAGGCGGCGGCCAGGTTCCGGGGGAGGTAGCTCTTAGGGTTCGAGCAGCCTCAGGCACGGCGTGCATGGTGCAGATGGAGGGCGGGCTGCCCATCGCACTTGTACTTTCAGCCTCGCACTGCCCTGGCTCTAGCACACACACCACCTTCTTGGGGTCAACGTTCAAAGGGCACAAGCAGATGCTGTCTCATCTGCAGCTCATCAGATGTACACATCTGATGCTGAGCCCCATAAACCGCTCAGTCTGGGCTAGGCCCCTGCAGGGTTCCTAGGCCTGTACGTGACGCTGGCCTCAGACTCGCTTCCCCAGCAGGGCCAGCTCGGGGAGCTCTCCACGTGGGCTTCAGGTGCGTCCACACGAGGCCGCACACTCAGGGAAGGCTGTGCTGCTGGCGACGGTGCCAGGAACAGTTCCTGCAGGTGTGATCAGCTGCGAAAGGCAACTCGGAAACTTAGTTCTCCCTAAAACCCACCACAAGTTGAACACGCATGGATTGATAGAAATGCTTTGAGATTTGGGAGGACAAAAGGAATTTTTCATGTGGTATGATGTTTTATAATGTTAGAGTCCTTTATTCTTTGTGTAAAGCAGTACTTTCTAACTTTCGCTAAATTAGGAAAACGAGGAAGCTTCCCACAGTTCTAGGAATGTAGGTTTTGTGTGTGTGTGTGTGTTTTGTCAGTTCTGAAAAGACCTCAGTGCCTCCTGGCAGAGCTGATCAATGACTTTGTTGGCCTGGAGCTTTCCAGATGGGTCCCTTTTTTTTTTTTTTTTAAGATATCTCTTTTTATGATCCCAACTTCCCATCACAAACCTTTCATGGAGAACTGCAACTGAAAATTTTTGCCAGGGATCTGATTTTGTGCACATATCAGAGCATTTTCTCCAGCAGCCTTTGGGCGGGGTCTGGCAGATGGTAGCTTTTTTCGGAATAATTTAGGAATCCAGCACAGTGACCTCTTGGCCAGTATCAGCCATGTGAGAGCTCGCTGATGACCCCCTCACTGAGGTCTCACTACATTTGCTCAATGAATAATAACACCAACAATAATAGCTGGCATTTTTTGAGTGCCTATTATGTCCTAGGTACTGCTCTAGGATCTGTATGTGTGCAAACCCAGTTACTATCTACAATAATTCTGTAGGAGGGAAAATGGAATTTTACACATTGTAAATTACCCTCTCCACTTGACAGTCTGGGAAATTGAGTTTTGCCAGGTGAAGTGTTTGCCTCCACTGCAGTCAGCTAACGAAGAGGGACTGAGGTCAGGCCCCCTGAGTGTTTTTGATGGCACTAGAGTGCTGTGGTGGGGGTGGTTGGAACATCTCCCTGGCAGGGAGGAGCATTTTGTCACTGCCTTTGTTTGGAATTGTCAGCACATGATACTGTAAAGTATACCAACGTTAGTCAGTTTTATTTATTTTTCATTTCCTAGTGTGCTGACTTTAGCCACCTCCATTGACTTTGTGTGATATCTTTTGCTTCCCTAAACTCAATGAGACTGGGGCCTAGCTCATCAGCTTGGTATTTCCCTCCCAGCCAAACCTAGTGGCACAATCAGATGCAGAAAGGAGGAAGGAAACCACCAGGTCCTCTAAAACCCAACTTGAGCTCCACCTCCACCAGGAAGCCCTCTTTGATTTCCTTGCCTTCCACCTGGGCCTCCTCTGTGTGCCAAGCTGGAACGCTCTCACAGTTGATCTTCAAAGACCCTCTTTACTCCCAGGGATGGTGATGATGCTTTTTCACCACTAAATACTACTTCCTTGTGGAAAATTCTTTCCACATGCCTCACATGCCTTGGGCCACCATGCCCAGCTCCCTCTGCAGCCCAGCTTGGCCCCTTCCTCTTAGAGTAGATCAAGAGAGAGAAAAGCTGGTGGGCACAGGTTCTGGGTTGAGTTGCTGGGAGTGTAAGGTGGGGTAGGGGGACACAAGTTATTAGTGTCCTAAAAAGCATGGCCCAGAACTGGTTCTGCAGGATGAGGTCACCCAGGGAAGAGGCAAAAGGACTCAATGCAGGCCACTCAGGAGTAAGAGACCTTTCATTCCAAGCTGGTGAGCAGTTATGTTCATGTTTTTCTTCCCCAAACCCATATCACTTTCTACCCCTGCACGGATCACTGCCAGACTAAATGTAGGGCATGGAGGAGAATTCAACTCTGATGGTCAGAGACTTACTGGCTCAGTGGCACAGGGTGGGTATTTCCTTTTAGCCACTGTCCCTCAGAGCCTACAGCATCCTCTTGTCTGGATCTGATGGCTGGGACTCTGGTTTTTCTAGACTCCTCAGCCCTAGAGTGCTGACACCTCGGAAGTGCTCAGTAAAGAGTTGTTTGCTAAAGAAAGAACAAAGCCAGCCATGTGCGAAGATGAGGGGCCCACAGCCCTCAGCAGATGGACCTCTGGGCACGCTTGAGCTAATTCATCTCTTCTGGGTCTACCTCCCAGCCCTTGGACCCAGCTCTGCTCCAGCACCAAGTTGCCTTGGCTCTTGGCTGGGTTTTGAGAACTGGGGTAGCACAGGAGCCTGAGGCTCAAGAACTGTGAAGGAGGGTGGGGGCTGGTGGTTCAGGGTTTGTCCCTTGTACTGACAGGGAGTTCTAAGTCAAACTCGAGGGCGCCATTTCCCAAGACGTGGGGAATTTCCCCAAGGCTTACTTCCTCTCTGTCACTGCCAGGTCCTGGAAGCCCACAGCAGTTTCTAAATGCAAAGCCGATGGCCGAGGGCACTGACTAAAGTAGCCTCAAATTGCCCAAACTCTACTTCCTTCCTGCTGTTCACTTCCAAGATTTCCATCCCAGCCCTTATCCTCTCTGTGGATCCCCACACAATGACTTTGCTACTTAATCCATGATTTGGAATCAACCACAGACCCATAAATGGGAGGCAGGAGGTTCCAGTTATTCAGCGTTTTCAGTGCCCGGAGTACACAAAGACCTGAGGAGCTTTGGCCTTTGGCAATAGCCTTCTGTTACTGCTCTGTGCATGATATTGCCTAAGTTGCCTTGTCTCTCTGCCTCAGTTTTCCTATTTGGGTTACACGTGGTAACATCCTTATCATGTGTCTTTCTCTGGTTTTAAGGCAACAGCTAAAGTCCTAGCTAGCAAATGCATCTAGATCCATGTGCTGTATTTTCCAGGAAACCCAGATTCAAATACTTTGTCCCTATAGTCAGCTCTTATATTGATCCTACAGAGACAGGAGATTAGGGCGTGGCAAAGCTGATGAAGGAAGTAGGCATAATCTGTTAATTACAAAACCCCAGGACACATACACAGAACAGTTCCTAAAGCCCTGCACACGGACTTCTCGCGGGAGCTGGAGCAGGTTTGGACAAGACAACCTAAACCTGGCGTCAGCTTCAGGAACAGGTGATACAAAAGGACAGTGGACTCTAAACTCTTTGCTGCTGTGTTCTTTTGCCATATCCTACTTTCTCTTGTACAGCGTAATTCTTTTCTTGCTTTTACTTGGCCCAAATTTACTCTGCAGAGCCTATTTCTTTTCCTATCTTTAATAAATGTAAAACTTTATTACCATTTGTGCTTGTCTTGACCAATTCTTTATTCAGGACAGAAAGAACCCAGAACCCAGCTCTAGAAGGAGATTCTAGCAACCTGAAACCCAGTAACACTGTGATCTAATTTGGCACAGGAGAAAATGGTCTTGAGAGTCCTTTGAGTTCTTCATTCCAACAAAGGGCTGGGGTTTTATTTACTAATACACAAATGAAAACCATTCTTATCTGGACACTGACCCAGAACAGAGAATAAGTAGCTCGGCCCAGCTCTGCCCCCTTGGTCCCTAGGTCTCAACCACCCCTCGGCGTGGAATGAGAGAGGGGCTTACTCACCTGCACACAGCATCCACAGCACCGGCCGCATCTTTCCCTCTGTGGTCTTGCTCCCTCTCTGTTCCAACCCTAACAGTGGCAGGCACTGGCCAGCCTGGGGTCTCTGCAGTTCTCCTTGTCCTGTCCACCTCTGCACAGACTGGCCCACAGACCTGCCCTCCTCTGAACTGGCAGGTGAGCTTACCTATGGGGTTGGGCTTATGTTTATGCTCCGCCTACTGCTCCGAAGGTCCCAAGAGGAGTCTTTCCTACTTTCCTCTGGAGCCAGTCACTGCTCTGCCTTCTCCGTAGCTCCAGAGGTTAGTGGGTGTCCAAAGTCCTGGGCCTTGCACTAGGGTGTTGGTCTCTCTCATAACTGACGGAAACTGACGCATGTTTAAAGGGTGGAATTCCAAGCTAGTAAAAGAAGGGTGTTGCCCACCTTTACTGAAACACTTTGAGACCCAATATGATCTGATCTACTTCCCTCTCTCTTCAATCCCCCCACACCAGGACAGACACACGATCATGGAGAAGACAAGAAGCCCTTTCCTTCAGAGTTTGTAATCTAGTCAACACCATAACAAATGCCCAAGTAAACAAAGAAAATAATCTTGGAGATAATGTGACCATCTTGTGGCAGTCTTACAGGGACTGTCCAGATTTTTAATGTGAAAGTATCATATCCTGGGAACCACCTCAGTCCCAAGCAAATTGAGATGCCGGTCACCCTACCTGAAGTATGATACATTCTGTGGGAAACTCTAGAAATAGCCACTAGTGTCAGTTTTTTTCATAGATATTACATATATTAGAGTATATGTCATGTCACGGTTCTGTAATGAGATTTCTAAAAATTTTTTTCACTTAATAAAATATCTTAGTGTTTTTATGAGGTGTGATCAAAACTGTGGTAAATGCTGCTGCTGAGTGCCATCCAATAGAAAGGCAGCTTCAAGAAAACATAATGGCATATTCTCATCCACCTTATTCACCACATCTGGCACTGTGCGACCTCTGGCTCCTCCCCAGAGTCAAAATGACCAAGGAACGTGAGCAGTTGAATCAGTTGAGGACATCAAGACAGCCACGACAACACAACCAAAAATCCTCCCAAAAGAGGACTTCCTGAACTGCTTCAGAAAGTGGCAAGAGTGATTGGATAAGTGTTTTCAAAGCAAGTGGGGGGTATTTTGAGTGGGATTAATTGCAATGTGTCTTTGACTATACTACATTTTTAAAAACTTAAACAGTCACCATATTTTTCAGACATGCCTCATATTATACTACCTGGTATTTCAATTTCTGAGTCTGGGTAATTCACTTGTTCGTGTTCATGTTAGATGCTTTGTCTTTAGCTTGTTGATTTCTTGTAGCTCTTTGTATATTAGGGAAACTAACTTTTGGGTATGATTAGTATTGCAAATAACTTTCCCCATTATTTCTTTGCGTTATGAATTCAGCATTACCACATAAATCATCCTGTCACTACTATGTGGCTACAAGGTTTATTTGACATACAAAAGCTACTGAATTCTACTTAGCCACCTTATTGAGTTCTTTTATTGTGGGCAATAATTTTTCAGCCCTGACATTTTATTGTACCATTGCCAAGTCAGTCTCCCTAACCTACTGCCCTGACAATATCACTTCCATGCTCAGTCCTATCGTTGACTCTGCAGAACCTAATGAGTGAAATCCATCTCCTTAAATTGGCCTTTAAGGCATTCATGCATCTGTTGTACAACACAGCTTACCTTCCAGCATGTCCAGATTACGCTTTCACTCAGTCAGACATCTCTTCACTCCCAGAACTCTTCCTACTTTCCTAACCCACAAATTGGTCCATGTTGTCCCTTCTGTAGTTCCTTCCCCTTACTGTATCAGCTGTTATAATCTAATTTTTACTTTAGAAGGCAGCTTATAGATCACCATCTCTTCCATGAAGTCTTTCCTGACTTTTTCCGTTGGAAGGGCTCACTCCCTCCTCCATACTCATACAGCACTCTGATTCTCTTTCAGAGACCTAACTACAGTCTGTCTTAACTACAGTCTGCCTATGCTTGGGTTATTTTTGACCTGTGTCTCATTCCTCTTTCACCTGTGTCTCATTCCTTTTAATAAATGGTGAGCTCACTCATTCATTCAGCCAATTTCTAAGGATACTATTTGCTGGGCATTTTTCCATCTAGCTAAGAACAAAGATAACTTTAGGCTATGTGTCTTATTAAATTTAGTCAAGTACAGTGCCTGATGCATAGCAGGTCATCAGCAAATATTTACAAGTGAGTAGGCCAGTGAATGAATGGATAGAAGAATGGCTAGAGGAGTAATTATAGAATATGTAGGACAAGAGGTGTGAACTCCTGGGTATTGGGGTTTGTTTTGATCATAGTGATGGAGACTGGAGTGTCGTGAGGCAGGGTAGGTTGTGATGACATTCATGGAATTCTTCGGTCACCCAGACTTGCCAATCGTCTGTCACCAAGGGCTGTGTGTGGAGTACAGGTAGGGGATGTGGAGGGCAGGCAGAACTGCCCAGTTTACTGAAGTTTACTGGGATGAGATATTTCTGATAAAAGAAGTGTCATCCTAGGCACAAGCAATGACTGCCCTTTATCACACCATACTGTTATCTATCTATCTATCTATCTATGGATCCTTCCTGTTATATGTATTTGGTATTTTTTTCTAGGCCTCCCTAAACTGCCAGGGGGCTGAAATAAATTTGTTTACTCCCTCTGACCTGTTGATTTAGGTTGTCTTCTAGAAGGACTCTGAATAGGCAACACCAGGCAGGAGGATATGGAGAAAAGTGCCAGAGGAAACCACCTCTTTGGCCTCTTCCTCCACAGAGGATGAGCATCTTCCAACTCCACTGTGGAAGGTCTGTGTCCAGCCAGCCAGGCAGGAGGGAAAGAGTTAAGGGAAGGCTGCGTTAGGGCTGGGTCCTGAGGGCTGCATTCCTTCCTGCCAGGGACCTGCCAGTCTACAGGGCCAGAGGCTAAATTTAGAGAGTGGCTAAGGTTTCTTGTTAACAGCTGTCCTGCCCCTCAGAGAAGAACCAGAGGAGAGGAGTGCGTGCGGGGTCCCTCTGTCACTGGTCCGAGCTTCTGACCATTTCACCCGGGACCCCAGCCCTGCGGTGGATACATAGGCAGACCTGTGGTGAGTGTCTGCTCCCTCTTTTTGCCTCCAAGAGTCTCAGTTCACAAAGAAAGGGGTGACAGCTCTGCCTGGGCAGCAGCGCCCTGCTGGGATGTCTGGGGCCAGCTGCGGGAGACTTTGTGGGGTTTAACAGGCTGCGGATGGCACTTGAGCCAAAGGCCTTGCCTCCCATGGTCTCCGTTAGACTCGCTGAGGAAGGCCAGTGCCACCATTCCCGTTCCCAAGGTGACATGACGGGCACATCCTCCCACCCAGCGAGGCTCCGGAACCTGATTCCCTAACCATCTTTCTCCTGCCAAACCGACAGACACTGACAGGCCATCATGGCGACCAGCGGGGACCCAGAGGAGGAGCAGGTGGTTCCAGGAGAGGAAGATGACGCGGACGTGCGGGCAGTGCAGGCCCGCTACCTCCGGAGCCCCTCGCCCAGCCAGTAAGTGTGCGCGGCCCTGCCGGGCTCTCACTC
>RJWT010052955.1:0-10490 GCA_004365215.1 Cuniculus paca | reverse complement strand
AGAATTAGACTGAATACTGTCCCATCCCAGCCTAACCTATCTTAAAAAGTCAGAACTAAAAGAATCAAAACTTTCTAAGTATACTAACTGCATCCCCAGTGTAACTAAAAAGTACTCTAAGTACTATAAAATACCCAGCATCCAACAAGCCACATTCACATATCTGGTACTCAGTAAAAAATTACCAAGCATCAAGAAAAGCACGAAAATGTGATCAGTGATGAAGAGAAAAGACATGCCATTATTTGTAAAAAATAAGAAAAAGAACTCTACCAAGAAGAAAAATATAACCAAAATTTACAAACGATAGATGAGGAACAGAAACCATACAAGCAGCTAGAAAGAAAAGATGCACCACATTCACAGGTAAAGAGGAGAGCCTGACAGCACATCTCTCACCAAAGCAGGGCGGGGAGAACAGAGCCAAGCAAGGGGAGGGGAGGACAGCTTTCAGTGATGGCAGTGAAAGCCTGGGACGGCAGAGCCTGAAGAATTCATCCGCTGAAGACCCACACCACTTGAAATGGAAAGTCCTCCAGGTAGAAGAAAAGGTAAAAATACTGACCTCAAAAAAATGGATGGAGAGCACCAGGAATAATAACTCCATGGGTCAATGCAGGCGATGTTTTTGACCATATAATGTGTCTAAAAACACTTGACTGTTTAAACAAAGGCAATGCAATATGATCTTTGCAACAGATACAAAATGACCATATATGTGAACGACAGCACAAAGAATAGGTGGGGAGAAATGGTCAATATTTGAATTATACACCAAGTGGTGTAATATTACAAAGGCAGCTTGCCATACATTAATGTATATTACGAACTCTGAAGCAGCCAGTAACACACAGCACAGATTTATGGCTGATAAGCCAAGAAAGGAGATAATACAGAATATTAACTCAACCAAAAGAAAGCAGAAAAAGAGGAAAAAGGGACAACAACAACGACAAAAACTGATGGGACAAATTAAAAGTGAATAGCATGAAACCAAATATATGATATTATCTCCAAGTTCAACTGAAATCAGAGCCATGTTTGTAAAAAGTAATGAAAAAAAGGACAGAAAGACAATGTTATCATTCTAAAATGCTGACGCCATGTACTTAGGTTTACACAATTATATATTTTAAGCTGTCTGGAATATTGTGAACTCTTTCAGTTTGAAAAGAGAATCTACCTCTTCAAGAGTAATTTTCCTTTTGATACTTTTAGAAAGACTAAACACTCTTTTGTGCATTCTCTCACACTTCCCACATGGAAAAAAATAGAAGACACCTTTAAATGTAATTAAGAGGTGAATTACAAGCTAGAAAGAAAAAGGTATGTGATACATTTATGACAAACAGTCTATATATTACAGTTTTGTTGATTTTCTATTATCTTTTTTTTTTTTTTTTTTTTTTTTGTGGCACCGGGGATTGAACTCATGACCTCGCGCTTGCCAGGCAGATGCTTAAGCCATTGAGCTAGATCCCCAGCACCTATATTACAGTTTTTACAGTGAGAAAAACTGGAGAACTTCAATAAACAATAGGCAATGAATGAGTGGATATTTGCAAGAAAAGAAAAAATGCCTAACGAAAATGTGGCAAACATCAACCACGCTCTGATTTTACAAATACAAATTAAAGAAGCCACGCTGCCTAGCAAGTTGACATTATTATAAATTACACTATTTTGTTTTGCCAAAGCAAAGGGGGAAAGAGTCACCTTCATATAATCCTAATGAGATTGTAATCTTTCTACAAATAAATAATTACTGAATATCTATTATTAGGTGTCTAACAGGGACTGCAAATTGTATGTTCACCTCAAAATTCTTAAAATTAGTCAAACCTTGTCTCCTAGTTCCTCTTCTAACTGAAATTTGTCCTATGAAAAACAAATGTGAATATTTACAAAGCTTTACTGATAAACCACCACACTTTTACATTGCTAAATTATAACAAACAGCACAGATTTCTGATGGTAGAGAGCTGGTTAGCAACCAATAGTATCTATTCATGAAATGCAGTAGTCTCTAAAATTATGCTATAGAAAAAACTTAAAAAACCCATCTATATTTTTGTTTGCCAAGAGAAAAACTTACAAATAATGAAATATGTTAATGTACAAAAGATAAAATTGTGTGTTCTCCATTGCCTATACTGTTTGAAAATTGACGTTATGTGCAAGAAATAAAAAACAATTTTCATGTATATTTATATATATGTACACCAATATACATAATTATTAAAAGTTATAGATTATAAACAGGTATCAGAATGTTTCAAAAAGATATTAAATCAAACATGAAAAAGATTAGATTGGGTGCATTCAGGGTGGTACGGCCATACACACAAACACAAAAAAAGATTAGAAGGTACTGAGTAACTACAGTGACTTCTGTAACTGTTACTTCTACTTGTATTCCTACTTCTGTTGTATATCTTGAATGTGAATTTGTTCCTTAAATTTGAGACTGCTATGTCCAAGTTGAAAGTTAACCCTGTATGGCTCCTTTCCCCAGACTAGCTCCTTCCCTCATTTTGTCAATATAAGCAAAAATATCAGTTTTATTGACTGTTTTTATTACCATCTCCAGTGAGGTCCTATCATCTATACCTCTAAATCTCATTTCTAATCTGATTTTTCATCTCCCCGTGACTGTTAATCATGATATGTCATTCAGATTAGTTTGGGACCCATGGAAGGGATTAGTAAAGCATACCTCTAGGTATACCTGGGCAGTGGAGGCAAGACCCTGGTTCTGTGTCTGGTCCCTTACCCTTCCTCTCTGGCTCTGTTCCCCTGCTCTTCTAGGCCACCATACACTAAGCATCTCTGCTCTGCCACAGCCTTCCACCATGATGCTTCTGCCTTGAAGCCAGGTGACCATGGACTGAATCCCCTTAAACTGTGAGCCAAATCAAACTTCTCCTCCTTTAGTGTGGGTAGCAGATATTGTGTCCTACAAATGGGAAAGCTTATTAATACTCTCCCCTACACTACTCACACTCTTGTTTTATTAATATCTTTTCTCCACATAGTAGCCAGGATTGTTTTTGACTAAAAATACTATCATTTAGGTCTCTTGTTTGATGCTTACCAGTGGCTTCTCACTATACTTTAAATAACTTCCAAACTCTTTATCATAACATCAAGGACCTACATGAGCTGGCCTGTGACTATCCTGCTGACACAGGAGAAGCTATTATCACCAACATTACCCATTTCTCTAAAGATCCTGGACTCAAATCAGGACAGGCACTCCCCCAGTCAGGACCCTTGCCTGGAATGATTCTTCATATTCATAAAGGCCCTGCATAACCATCAGCACTCTCTTCCAAGCCTTTACCTTCCTAGCCTTCATCAATTATGTTGCCATACCCGAAGTCATATTTCTCATTTGCCTGCTGACCTACTGCATGCAAGATGTCTAATCTCAAATCTAAACCCACAACTAATAAATAAAAACTGTAGTGCAGCTGCTATCTGGCTGCTGACTTTTCTTTTCTTTTCTGTGCTCCTCTACTACACAAGTTTCATACAATTCATAATTATTATTTTTAAAATAAAAATGAAAAGTTTATATTGGCATCTAATATAATATAAGAGTGGGAAGGCTTCAAGTGCACAATTAATGGAGGTATTTTCCTCGAGAATTTAAGTGATTCTTTCATTTGCGAATATTTTTAGAAATAATCTTTCTTGAATTGAAGGTCAACAGGGAAATGCATTCTAAAAGGAGAGAGAATTACATGAGAGAGCTATTGGTAAATCTGGAAGGCTCTGTACAGGTTAATCACACTCCTGCAAAAAGACAGGAAAACGAGGGAGAGAAAAGTGGCCACAGCCTTCTGCTGGCAGGAACAGTTTTTATGCTTTAATTCAGAAGGAAGTGGACGCCAAGGGCACAGTAAGGCTCCAACTGAAGATCCACAGTCCCTGGTGCAAGTTGCATTCTCTGTTGCTCTGCCAGCTGGTTCCCATCAGGGAAATAGCATTTTAGTGGAACAGCTGGAAAGGAAAGGTGGAGTTGCACATGGCTCCTTTTAGGTAAAGGTCTGGGGAGAGAACTGGATGGTTCATAGTTCAAAGAATTAAGTCATGAAGGGAAGGCTTAGGAACATGCATAAAAGGGCTCCCCTGAGTCTAAGTTCTCCAAGGAGCTCGGGGCTTGCAAACTCTCCAGAAAGGAGTCCATCCCTCCTTACGCATCAAGCTGTCTTCCGACTCTCACAATGAGAATCATGTGTGTGGCACACAGAGAGAGGGGCAGGCAGGGTGGCGGTGCATGGTAGACAGGGCGTGGCCTCTGGCAGCAGTCCGCCCTATAAATCTAGCCTCTCTGGTACTTGGAGACACAAAAGGGAAGCTCAGCGCTGTTGGGAGTGATCTTAAAAGGCTAAATTTTCACCCGTAGGATGCAGGCATTAAGGTTAATGTTCCCCTGTTCCCTACTACCTTTGAGCCCTGAACGTGTCCTGACAAATCAGTGTTCACTTGAGCTAACCTTCAGGTCAGGAAAGACGACCGGGCAGAAGCGGGGATCCCCCTATCGTGTTCCTCCCCCAGCTCTGTCAAGAAATGGAGAAAGGGAAAGAGAAACAGGCCAGAAAGGGAAGGTAAAAGAGAAGGGCTCGTGGAGAGCGGATAAAGACTGGGAACCCCTTCATCACGTAAGAATGAGACCGAGGAAGATGCGTGGACCAGGTACGGAAGTCCCATGATTACAGATTTAAACTCCTGTGTCTTAGGTTTGATCACATTCAAGGGTTATTATACTTGTACTTCAGTCTACATTCGATTCTTTAATGTTTCACCATCACACAAAAAGCATGAACTTGTATCATCCTGTATAGCAGACTGGTCATGCACCCTCTCTGTAAAAGGGTGGGAAACCATGCCATTTTCTGGACTGTAAGGTGCTGCACTATTTCATCAATCATTTGTTTACAAAGAAAAACAAACAAATTTAAAATGTGAACCCATCAGGTATTGAGTACTACCTGTATCTTGGTATAGAACAGATCATTTTTTTCTTTTAATTTTGAAATATTTGATATTAATTTGGAATGAAATAAGGTTCTATTAAAGAAGCTGCATTTGAAGACTTTAAACCAGTGGACCTGAAACAGTTTTCACAGTTAGCAACTGAAGCGTAAACTTCTTTAGGTATTTTGAGGAATTTAGCAAGTTTTAGGTTCACTGTAAGTGCAGCAAACGTTGGGGTCAGTGGGATTTCTGTGGATCTTACCGCAGAAGAGGGGAGTATTAAGCTGCTTGCAGTCTTTCTTGTAATGTCAACGCTGCCCACGTGCAGCTTTTACACTGAAAGCACTTGGTAGACTACTGCTGAGTTTTCCTGTTGCCGATAGGAAACTGCTTTCCACTAATGGACAGCTCATGCCTTTCAAGCATTTTAAATAGGACAATGTTTATAAATGTGGTCTGGAGAAATTGTTTAAATTTTTTTCCTAATTTTCTTTCTCTTCGGGATACATCTTCAGCAGTAATCTGTAGTAATGACTGTGCTGACTTCACTTCTGCAGTGCACTGGTTATGTTAAAGGTAACCGTTTGATCACACTGAAGCCAACACTGGACCCGCTGCTGTGTTTTCTTTCTTCAGTGATAAATAAAATACAGACAAGAAAAGGCCAGGTCAAAGATAATGACAGAAGTCTTGAAGAATAAGAAGTGGACTCTGCAGCTCGAGTCTGTTCTCCTTGTTTTTAGAACGGGATCCCTTCTGGTTAGCGGAGCTTCATTTCCCGCTGCATTTGCAAAGGTTTCTCTCTCTCTATGAACCTCCTGCAGCTCGTGTGCGAATGTGGGGTCGCTGGTACAGAGACGATCAAGAGCCACAGGATTCTGTGGAATGAAGCCACTGAACACATTTGTGGAAGCAGCAGCGGCTGCAGCAGATGAATGCGGCCGTCATGGAGCGCACTGGCTTCCTCAGAGCTAGCCTGCCCCAGGCCAAGCTCACCTGCTTCGCTTACACTCAGACTAATCCAACGAGGCCATCTGTCTATCAGGACAAATTGCAGGTGATGCCTTGCTTTCCTAGGGGGATGCTGCAATCATTATTCAGATACTGCAGGTCAAGAAACTACGGATTTAGTGACAATGGGCCTGTTATTGAAAAGCAGTGAAAGATAGCTGAAAAGAAAACAGGTTTTCAATGAGACAAACCAGGGTTTGAAATCCAGAACTCCACTTACCAGTGAGTAACTACATAAACTTCACTTAACCTCTCCAAGCCTGGGGTTCCTCTTCAGTAGAACCAGGGGCCATGCCTAAGTGGGCAGGTCTGAGTGGAGATGACAGCCAGTCCAGTGCATGGAGAGCACCAGCCCACTGGAATAGAATAAAGGGAAGGCAGTTACTGCCTACCCATCTGAATGGCGGCCTGGCCCACAGTAAGCATTCCTGTATTTCAAACTGAGACCTGTATGCCTCTTTTAGTCAGGGACCATGGGCTGCGCTATCGTGTCTCCACAAATTCCTGGAAGAGTGCATTCCACCTAACAGAATGCCAATGCACAATCGTGAAATGTGTGCCGATAACAGAAGTTCCTTCGTGGTATATACTGTCTCTATGTTGGGGACGTCGGCCCTCCCAGGACCAAATCCTCCTGGAGCTCCACACTCATATATCCAACAGCCTGCGAGTGGCTCAAGGACCAGGACCAAAACTGAATTAGTCTGTGGTCCAGGCCTGTGGTGGTACAGAAACAAGGGCAGCATTTTAAACGTTGTCTCCTATATCCCACACTGCAGAGAAGCGGTGTGTTCAGAGCAGAACACTTTGTGAGTCCCCGATTATTCAAACTGGTAACGGTGTTCGCCTCAGGTACACTTCCATTTCTTACTGCTGCTTTGTTTGGTGACAAACAAGAGAGCTATGCTTTCAAAACTCCTCGCCTAACCTCGGACTATGATACACACATTCGCTTTAGCGCACCTTTGAGCCCTGGAAGCCACATGAAAGCCTCCAGGACTGTGACTTCACCCAGAAGCTTTCAGAATTTCAAATCTGGTTACTCTTTTTACTATTTTTGTGCTTTTCTTTAAAAAAATGCCCCAAAACTAAGTTTGCCTACTCTCCAAAACCATCAAGCAGATTAAGGAGTCAAAGTGTTGCTAGGTAACCGGGAGTCAGAGTAAGTAAATTATTTTCTTCAAGGTAATTGCTGAGCACAAGATACTCAGATGATTCTGTGGTATTTAGGTGCATGAAATATGGTTTACTTTTTAATTGTCTTTTAAGGTCTAATTAAATTTGCATGTGTCAACCCATGTGGAAATATAGAGCTAAATTTTTGCACACTCTGTGAACCCAAATGTCCACTAGAGGAAAACTAAAACAAACAATAAACAATTCCTCTAGGAGCCTCAACACTCTGCTAAAATGTTTCTTTATTAGCAAAGCCCTTTCCCTACACCCAGGGAGATGAAATTTCCATCTCTCCCTCCACTGGGTTCCCAGGACTCTCTCCAGGTGACCGCAGAGACACCTCTCACAGGTAGCTTTTAGGGGAGTTCACTGTATTTTTCTCCCCAGCTCCTTTAGAAGAGTATATAGTTTTGTCTGTACTGTTAAACCTGGAAGTTGTGGCTTTGACGTGGCATAAATGTGTCCCCGTAAGGGTTTATGGACTGGAGGACTGGTCCCCAGCATGGTGACCTGGAGAAATGGCGGGGGACGGCGGGGGAGGGCTTAGAGCTGACGCCTACTGGGAAGTCACTGAGTGCTGCTACGCAGGGGAGGAAGGCAGTTCTCAGGGGAACCTGAACTGCTTCTCTCCACAGGGTTATTATGAACATTCTGAGCCTGTCATTCTCTACTTCCCTGGGCTTCCTCTTTGACAACATGATGTTTTTCTTCCACTCCTGCTCCTCCATCGGGATCCCCCTCTACAATGAGGTCCTTACTAGAGCCAAAATCATGTCAGTGCCACGCGCTTCTCAGAACTGTGAGTTAAACAATCCTCTTCGATTCAGGATGTTACACAGCCTCAGGTATTTCATGCTAGTAACAGAAAATAGATGAACACACAAGAGAACCCAGCACATCTTGCAAACATTAAACTAATTCCATTTCATCTTCGTGTATTCTGCATCCTGTCTCACAAGCTATTTCAAATGATGTTATTGAGAACCTACTATGTGCCAGGGATGACACTGATGTAAAAAGCTGGGAATGCTTTTTAAAAAGGCATAACTTTAATTTCTGCCACTTAATGTAAATTGCAGAAAAGTTAAAATAAAAGAAAAGAGGTGGAGCTTTAAAACGCTCTTCCAAAGATCTATTATTTGACCTGTGAACTCAGGGTCCTATGAAGAACAGAGAGATCCAGTCGCTTAAGAAACCAGACCGAGGTGAGAGAGGGAGGAAATGGCGCTGAAATTGAATTACAGGTAAGGCCAACAGACAGACCCACAGAAAAGGGGCACAGCAAGCAAAGGGAAGGATGCGCAGAGGCCAGAGAACCCGTGCTGTACTGAAAAACCTGCACGGAACCAGGAGGACAAGGGCAGCTGAGCAGGTAAAGAAAGATGAGCCGGAAGCAGTCCAGCAGCCAGACAGCAAACGACCTTAAACACCAGGCCAGAGTGTGGGGTCCTGATATGAGAGCGCAGAGCTCCCCACCTTTGTCAGCTGGCGCAGGTTTGGAGGAGACGATTTCTCTTCTCATGGTGGGGATGGTGGCGTCACCGTTAGGTTCTCAGAAGCAACGCAGGGCCAGGTCCCGCACGTGCAGGCCACAGCCGGCTCGGCGCTTCTCTGCGAATCAGGGCCTTGCTGATCTGAGCGCAGGCGGGGCTCCGAGGTGCCGGAAGGGATGGACAGGCAGTGGCCGTGACTGCAGAGGGAGCCTCCCCGCTCTGCGCGGCTTCTAGCGGGGAGCCACGGGCGCCACGCGGTACTCACCACGTGCTCATCTACGCCGCGCCCAGCTCCCCGGCCTGCGCAGTCCGCGACGGGCCTCCCGGGTTGCACGCATTGTGCAGCTCGCGGCCTTTGTGGAAGGCTGGCATTTGCACAGTAAACCAGGGTCCTCGACAGCTGGGCTTCATGTTGTTCTACAGTGTTGTTTGGATTTGGTTGTTCCCACTTCTCAGGGAAAATGAAATTTCAAGCATAAGAAAAAAATCATGACCTATCTGCAGCCAAAGACTCTCCTTTCTATTTTGTTGCAGCCTACCTGTTACAAAGCATTTTAAGCATCTGAATAAAATTCTGCCATGTATTTTTCACACCTCCCCCTGAACAGAAAGCTTAAGTGAGTAAACAAGTCCTCAGGAGATTCCAGGCTAGTGTTTAGATGATCAGGTTTAAAGGTTAAAAATAATTTTTTAATCAAAGGGGAGTGGTCGGGAATAGTACACTAACCATAAAATTAATACATCTTAACTCTCAAGATCTCAAAAGCATGCATTATGGCATTTTATTTACATGTGAAGAAAAAGTACATAAACCCAAAAGGATGACTGCAAAGCAATATTACCAGGACAGTCGATTTGACAGTGAATTCGCGAAGTCCCCGCTCACAATTCACATCAGCCTTGTTAGATTCAATAGCTGAACGTACATCCGATGGACGCAGACAGACGCACTTTAGTAAATGACTGTAGAGCTCTGAATGCCAAAACAGCTTCATTAATGACCCACTTTTATTGTCTTTTAAGCACAACACAGAGCAACAGACTGATACAAATGCGCATGCACACACAGGCACATACACCCCGAGATGCTACCTAGAAATGAAGCCCACCAACTCTCACACAGGTACCAGAGACACATTTCCACTCCAAGAACCAGGCTCAAGAGCAAGAAGCGACTGCATGACAGTGAAATGTGCAGCCGCTTTTGAGAAAATGTACACTTAACCTTCATTTTAACTGACTTTTCTTTACAGTAGACAGGGTATACTAAGCCCCTTTGTTTTGCAAAAGACCAGAGGGTAAAATCATACTCTCTATACTGTTGAGCCGCATTGCTAATTCATTACGCAGAGTTTCTTATCATGATTCAATTACCGTAACTCCGTAGTACACTCCCTTTCTAGTAAAGAAGAGCACGTTTTGAACACAGCCTACATAAAGCAGTTTATGGTTCTTATGTTTTTGGGTTTTGGTTTTGTTGTTGTCATTGTGGTTTGTGATAACAGTCCCACAGGAAGGACAGTGCAGGTGCCTGACCTGGGGAGTCGCCCAGGGCTCCAGATCTGAGCGACTCTCCGTTCCCTCCCAGCATAGTCACCCACACATCTATTTGTCCTTTGCCCTGGCACCATTCAACAGTGCTTGGGTTGTTTCCTCAAAACACTGGATGCACGCCATAAAACCAGAGGGCCCCAAACTCACTCCTGTTCGTTCCCTAGAAGGCAGACAAATTTCAAATTTCATACCCGACAAGCCATCTTCTGCACGATCTTCACCCTTTACGCAACTTACACCCCACTCACATGGCAAGTGTCCTGCCAGTGATGT
>RJWT010052954.1:0-10503 GCA_004365215.1 Cuniculus paca | reverse complement strand
TCCCAAGTGCTGGGATTACAGGCGTGCAGCACCAGTCCCGGCTCTATAAATCGTTTTTTTTGATGAACAGAGATTAGTAGTGTAGTTATTTTGCACAGATATACATACATACAGTTATATGTGTAAACCTACATACACATAATCTTTTCCTGTCTTCCATTTTTCCTTTCCCCATCCCAGTTGTTCTTTGCTTTTGAGCCCTTTCTTTCCCTTTCATTATTACAATAGGGAGCACAGACTTTTAATGAGGATTGGGTGTTCATAGTGACAAACGCTATAGAAATGTTAACTGAGATGAAAGCGGAGAGGAGAAAGCTGTTGGACGGATGTCTGGTTACAAGTGACCTTTGCGAGAATAGTTGTAGTGGAGCAATGAGGTCAGGCCCAGTCTGCATTGGGTGAAGCATCAGTGGGCTGATGAAAAAAAGTTTAGCCCTCACCCTAAATGTAACCAGATGATGGATACACTGCACAATGAGTAAAGTTTTAAATAGTTAACTATCATGCCACTTTTGAAAATAGAGGAAATCATCAAGAGCAGGAAAAACCAGGAACACGGAGATGCGAGCAATAAACACATCCAAAAAAGAGGGGCTTGTGTGTGCGTGTGTGTGTGTGTGTGTGTGTGTGTGTGTGTGTGTGTGTGGTACACATGATATGGATTCTGCAAAATGGAATATTAGGTGCTGGGACTCAAGCAAGGAAGAGAACCTGGAAGCGTCAGAGTGGATTTTGGTCAGTAGGGATCATTGGATCTGGCAAGTCTAAGTAAGTCCTACCTGGAAGAAAATATGTCCTATTCAGGCTCTCAGAATTCCCAAGGTTAGGACCTATAAAATATAAGCCTAGAGTAAAAATAAACTATCAAACATACAAGGAAATAAGCTACTATGAATGAGATTTAGAAGAGTGGAGAAAAGAAACTTAGATTTCCAAGGATTTCAGTATTAACATTAGCAGGTATAGGATATTAAATAATGGCATATGACAAGTCTAAATGTACAAGATAAAACCAAACTATGAGCAAGAATCAAGAAATCATAAAAATGACCAGGCAGATTTTTTAAAAGGGTAGCAAATAGACATTTTATTTTATTTTATTTTAAAGAGGATACAACAAAGGGAAATAGAATAAAACCAATCAGAACAAACCAGAGTGATAGGACTTCACAACATTACAAAATCAACAATAGTTACCATAATGCCTTTTGTTGTCTTCAAAATAGCTGCACATACTTTCAGACAGTGAAAATCAAACAGAACAGAACAGAGTAGGAACAGTAAAAACAAAACAATGGATACAATAAAACACTACAAAACAAGACAACAGTAAATTCAAAATGGCTACTATATATCTCTTACTATCATTGAAATACCTACTCATGTCACCAGGTATTACATAATCGAACAATGCAAAAGGGAATGAAAACCAACCCAACAAAACACTAAACAATGTAGTACTTCATAATGAGACTAAGGGGACTCGACAATGGCTACCACCCTCAGAAGGAGATCCCCCACTAGATGCCATGCTGTGTACTACTATCTTCTGAACAGATGATCAGACCACTGGCCCTAGACCTGCAAGGTCAGTGAAACACCAAAGCACCACAGGCTTTCCATTGCCTTTCACCTTAATAACTATCATCAGAGCCTGTGTTTCTCTGGATTCGCCCCTCCCTTGGGGGAGGGAGTTGACACTTTTGTTGGCCAGCCCATGAGCCTGAAGGAGCTGGGATCTAACTGTCCCTCTTCCAGCCAGGGCCCACAGGTGAGAGGCTTGGCTCTGGAGGTCCTGGTTCCACAGCGGCCCACAAAAGGTGCTGTTTCTGGCAGGATGGTTCTAGTTCTCCCTCTCCAAAGTCCACATTGATGCTGACTCACGGGGAGAGACTTGGTTCTGGGTATCCTGGTCCACAGCAGCCCATGCATTGTAAATAGACATTTTAGAAATGAAAAATATAACTATAAAATTTAAATAGATGGTGAAATGATAAAAAACAAATCAGAGGGAGATGGAGAGAGAATTGGTAAACTGGAAGACAGGTCTAAAAATTAGACAAAGCAAAGCATGAAAGATTAAAGAATTGAGAAATGTTAAAGAAAAATAGGAGGCACTGAAAGTTGAATGAGAACCTGTGATGCATGTCTCAGTGATAATGATGATGATGATGATGTCAAATTTGTGAGATAATAAAAAGTTCAGAGTAAAATGCTAGATAAGAAGAGCATGCATGTCAGATGGAAGGGATTGGAAATAAAGTATACTAGGGCTTTTGTCTTTTTCAAAATGAATAGATGGATTTAAGATATTAAATTAAGATTTAAGATAATAATTTTAGACTTTTTTGTGCTAAGTATTCCTGGTAAGATTTCAAAGGTAACCACTAGGGCAATAAAAATAGTGTGTATAACTTTTAAACAAATAGAAATAATATAGACTATAAAACTTGAGTAAGAAAATTAGAGGTTTGCTAATTTTGCTACATAGAATAGACAAGAAACACTTTTAATTATTGTAATGGAATTTAGTTTTAAATTCTTTGAACAACACTAGTAAAATTCCCAGTTTTTTCCCTTGTCAATATCCATTCTATTTTTTTTTTAAATACCAAAAACACAATCTGCCCCAGTTTTTGTCAATGTAGTGTGGGAGAAAGAGGGAGCAAATCTCAATATGAACAAAGAGTAATTTAGATAAGTAGGAAGGACAAATTAAGATGGGAAAAACCCAGCCCATATACCTCCAGCAGTACAATAAATATAAATGGATTAAACTCATAGGTTGCAGACTGGATAAACTAGAGTGAATGGTATGTGGGGAAGTGGTGACAGATAGTACAGCATTTTTCAGGAAATATGTGGGTGAAAGATCAGGTCAGGAGAATTCCAGTGGTTGGAAACAGGTTTGAGGGGAATACTTCTAGAGTTGACTAGGTTTGAATGTCAGATACTTCAAAACCATGTGTTGGGTAAGGACTGAGGGGAAGGTTTGTACTTTGGATTTGTCCCAAAACAATAAGCACTACCTTCCAAAAACGGGATACTTTAGAGTATATTTTCTAGAAAAAACTTTTTTGCGGTGCTAGGGATTGCGAAACAAATGCTCTACCACTGAGCCACAACCCCGACCCTGATTTATAGAATTTAAAAATTACTTGGTGATGGATTTGAGATGGAAGGAAGGGATGGTTATCAAATGATCACTGAAACCAAGAAGGCAGACCTAGGAAAATCTTGCAGAGATGCATTATCCATTTATGATATTTTAGCCACCCAGAGGCATTACCACAGACTACTCTTCTATTATAGAGCCAAAAGCAGACATACTATGTCATGTATTTAGGAAGTGTAGGGGAGGTTACCTAGGGGAGCTGATGCCTGAGCTGAGTTTTAAAGGATGGGTAGGTATCAGCCAAATGAAGAAGGTATTGGAAGAGCAACAAGGGCATTATGGGAACAGCTGAGAACAACAGCATGGAGAGGCAAATCAGTCAGTGGGGGACACCATGCTGATCTGCACCACTGGAAGGAAATGTGTGAGTTGGGGACAGGTGCAGGGGAAGCCTGGAGAGGGGAGTTAGTAGCAGGTGATGAGAGATTTGATTATTATGCTAAGGGACGGGGGCTGTCTTTAGCCTAACGTTAGCATTTTGCAAAGTTTGATCCCCGTGATCTTTGCATTCGCATTACCTGCGGTGCTAGCTAAAAATTCAGGGCTCTGAATCGGAGCTTTTGAACAAGGTACCCAGACATATGCATTTTAAATAAACTTGCAGGTGATCCTGGTGTACCCTAACGTTGAGAACTACTCCACAAGGAGACAAGAGTCGTTGAAGATTTTCAAGTGGTGATGCTGCTGAATCTGTGGTTTAGATATCACACCCTGGAGTGGAATGTAGGGTAGATTAGAGGAGTCTCTTGACATAGTCCTGGTGGGAGGTTGAGTAGGAAGTGACCGCAGTGGGATGAGGCAGAATGCAGAGACAAGCCACTGATGTGGCCACAGAAGAGGACACAAACAAGTGACTGTTTGAGAATCACCAGATAGCAGGATGCAAGCGTGCACAATACCTTCTACGCACACATGTGCACAGGGGAGCAATGGGCAATATCTCTAGTTGTAAAAAGAAAGATGCTTAATGCTTATAAAAAAGGCCAGAGACTTCTCTGAGACACTGGGTTATTTTTAAAGGCAGTAAATTTCTTAAGTACAAAACGCGGGAAATTGAAAGCACCTAAGGCCAATGTCCTAGGAGATAGGATGTGAGTTCTCTTCCTTTGAACAACCAAAACTAGCCTTGTCCTGGGACTTTGCTGTTAATAGTTTGGCATTTAACATTTTTCCTGACGATATAGATACACTATTTCTATGGAAATACATAGTTTTATTTTGTGTATGCTTGTGCTTTTTTTTTTTTTTTTTACATGCATGGAATATTGTACATAAATACAACTTTTTTTTTTCATCTGTTAATGATCTGTTTTGCAGATTGTCCTGTATTTGTTTGTGTGGAGCTGATTCATTCTTTGGAAGGGCTGCCTTGTTTTCTTTGGTTAGGAGAGATCACTCTTCTACCTCCTATTGGAACGTTCTAATTTCAAATGCAGAACTATCTCCCTTGCAGCTCTGGAAGCCCCCGTCCTCCCCTCCTTGAATCTCTCACGGAGCCCAAAGCCAGGGATGCTCTTCTTGTTCTCCAGGATCTTCCTGTCGTGTAGGCTGGGCTCGTCCCCCAGCAGCTAGCCAAGCCATGTCTTCGCGATGCCATCTGACTATATCTAATGGGAGCAAAGAGTTTGGGGTCTGTACCAATGTCCCAAAGCAAGAGTTTCACACCCCGGAAGGATCTGGGAATCTGCAGAGAGCATCCTGACTTGTGACAAGTCCTCACACTGTGGAGCTTTGAAAAATCCAGATTATATTTGGTACATTCTCCTCCAGGCTGAGCCTCCCTGCTTCCATTTCTGTATCACATAGTGTACTAACAGATGACATCGGAGAGCACACCCACTGGAAGCAAGAAGAAAAAAGTACTGCAGAGAGAATTTCAGGATTTGGAAAAACATATTTATACGAATTTCAGCACTTGGAGAGAGATACGAAGGTTAGAGCAGATTTGTCACCACTGCATCTCTTCATGCGGAGGACGCCCAGGTTGCTTGTGACAACACCAGCCAAGAGGACACGCTGGCTGAAAATAATTGGAAGGTCCTGGTGAACCTCGGAAGGAGGGTCACTGAGGCACCACTGGCTTCTCCACCCACATGCTAATGGAAGAGTTACGAGGACTTATTTAATTGACACAGTCAGAGCGGAAACTGCTGCTAACTTGCGACTTCTATTTATTCTCTGGGTTTCTGTGGAGAGATGAGCTCTGAGTGGTGATCCCTTGAAGGAAGGATAGATGAAGAAAACAGTTTCCTGGTGATCCGGGAGGAATTTAGGGTTGAGTAGAGTGAGTGGCTGTATTTCAGGGATGCTGCGTGGTTATGAAGAGGAAAAGAAAACTTGTGTCCCCTTGACCTATATTAATAATAATGATAATGATACTGATAAAATAATAGTAGCCCACTCACATTTTGGGGGGGTACTTAGTATGTTTTATTTGTTGTCTCAATCCTCAGGCATCTATGAAATAAATAGAGTGGAATTATTGCCCCTATTTTGCTGTTGAGGCTCAGAGAGGTTAAGTGAGTTGCCTGGGATCATGCAGCTGAGAAAGGAGAGTGTCCAAATTGGAAAATAGGTCACAGGACCCTATAATTTTTGCCTAAGGAGTGGTGTAAGCTTCATGGCCTGGGAGATGGGATTTGGTTCTTAAAGGGCTGAGCAGCTGGGATAGGGCTCAGGACATGCCTTAGGCATGGCATTATCATGCTTATGATTTTTATGGTGCATTCAGTTTACCAAATGCTTCCACCTCAGCATGTAATGCATTTTCTGCGTCAAAGCAGACGAAGAGGAATTTCTGTAACGAATCATTGTGTGGAAGTTCACACATGTTGTTTTAGTCACTTTCTTTGTAACTGAGACAAAATTTCCAACACCCACAATTTTATTTTGGCTTGCAGTTTGTAGAGTTTCAGTTCATAGTTGGCTGGCTCCAAGGCATGGTAGAAGGGTGTGGCAGAGGAGAAACAGTTCATGACAAGGCAGGCAGGAAGCAGAGAGAGATCAAGAGAGGAGGGAAGGAGATAGACCTTTCCAGGCCATGCCCTAGTCATCTGCCTGCTCCCGCCAGACTTTATCTCCCAACATGACATTTAGTTATAAACTTATAAGTGGACTAACCCACTGATGAGTACCATGCCCCCATGATCCAATATCCGTGCCCCAAAGCCCCACCTATGAGTGCACGAGGCTCTGGGGGGACATCTAGATATCAACCAAAACACATGTCCATGCATAGTAAGATGGTTTTGGAAGAGATCTCTGACTCTGCTATGATTTGGTGTACAGCTCAACTTCAACCCTTGGGTCTGTGCCTGATCTTGAAACAAAATGGCAGCAGGTATGCTGCTGTGGCTACAATGGGAAAAATCCTCAGTGTTACAGTTTGTATATAGATGCCTCCCCCCAGCCTCATGTAGTCACAGAAGTGGCTGAATCTAGCAGTTGTGATTGATTTGTTGTGTAGCGCTGGGATTGGTGGTGTGAGTTCTGCACCTGCCCAGGGGTGGAGCTGACATACAGTGTAAGGTTGGAATGGGGGTGTGTTTTCCTCTTGGTGCTGTTTGCTATTGCCACTTGCAGCCGCCATGAACGGATGCCCCCTTTTGCTCTGGCTGCTGCCTTGAAGTGTTGCCCCAGTGCCGTGCCACCCTGCCTTGGAGCCAGCTGATTATGGACTGAAGTCCACAGAAACTGTAAGCTAAATAAAACTTTCCTTCCTTCACTTTGGGTGTCTGGTGTTGTCTCAGCAACCAGAGAAAAAGTAACCAATACACTCAGTTTAGAGGACCACAGAGAGGAATATTCAGGGCTGAGCTTTCTCACAATATGATAGAATAAGCAGGGTAGAGCTCAAAACTACCTTTGAAGTGACAGAGGGACAAGAACTTCCTGGAACAGGTAGTCAGCAGGACAGTTGCTACTATTGGTGGCCTCTCTTATGTTTGACTCTGCCCACATTTAGTCTGGTTTTCTTGTGTGGAAATTCCATGTTTTGGGAGTATGCAGGCTCATTCTCCTTTCTTTTGGTAACGACATGAAGAATTTTCTTTGGGTTACTGTTCTTTCTAATGCTTAGACCACAGGTTTTTGTTTGTTTTTTGGTACCGAGAGTTGAACTCTTGACCTTGTGCTTGCCAAGTAGGTGCTTGCACTGCTGAGCTCTATTCCTGGCCCTGACTACAGGTTTTGAATGAAGACGAAGCCACCACTTCTGGCTTTGAGGGTGGGTCACATGACCATACCCAACCAATCAGACCACTGAATTCCCCTAGCTCCAGTGATTGGCTCAGGGGTGGGCACATGACAGGGATTTCCTTGTGGCTACAAAGGGTACCTCTCTTTCTCTCTTGCATCCTTATAGTGTGAAGGTAAAAGGCTCTAACCACCAGTATTCACTGTACCACCATGAGGGAAAACCTTGTTTGAAAGTAAAACTGACCGAGGTAGAAAAATCTAGAGGAACAAAACCAGTTTCTGATGTCATCAATTGAGTCCCTGCCTGGAGTTTGTGTCAGGGTCCCTGCAGGAAACACAAAATACTCCAAAGGGCATACTTGAAGAAAGGTTAAGACCAGAGATGTGGGGAGGGATTAATGAAAGTGAGAAAGCACAGGAAAAGACCCAGAGACCAGCAAGAGTGGGAAGCTGTTAGCACTCTCAGTCCTGAAGGGCAAGGGGAGGGAATGGTGTTACCCGAGCTGCATGACAGGTGGACCGTGGAGCAGAGGAGGTGGTGATAGAGTAGTGTGGGTGCTGTCAGACTGTGGTGAGGCAGGGAAGGGAAGATGAGCTGGGGGCAAGTAGAGGCTCCAACCTCACCCTCTTGAGTTTTCCTATTTTCTTCTGGTACCTATACTGGATGGACAGAGTCAAGGTCAGAGACCAAAGTCAGCCTCTAGGATTCAGAGTAACATGGAGAAGGCCAAGAAGGGGACTGGGGTAGGAGAGATAAACGGGAAAATACAGCAGAAAGATGCTCTTGATGACCCATGAGAGTTGTCAGTGAAGAAAGTCAACAACTCCTCACGGTGTCAGTCTGCTTTAGGTGGCTGTTCTTTCAATCCCACTGCAAGAGTCCTGCGGGGTACGTAAATCTTACTACCTAGCTCTTATAGTAGTTACTGGTTATGTCTCAGCTTTCTTACTAAATGTGGACTTTTTGGAAGTTGGTTCTCATTTTATATTTCTGTGTTCTTAGTGCAGTGTCTGGCATGTAGTAGGTGCTCAAGCAATGCTTACTGAAGTGTGCTGAACTGGCTTATGCAAGGACAGAAGGCTTGTGGTGCTTGGTTGCAAGGTGGTGGACCAATCTGAGCTGGTTTGTTAATGCTGGGAATGCAGAGAAGACTTGAGCCCCTAGAAAGGGAATTAAGTGTGTGTGTGTGTGTGTGTGTGTGTGTGTGTGTGTGTGTTGTAGGGGAGGAGTGGAGACGCCCATCCATGTTCCAGGCTGTGGGGAGTAACTCAGTCAATGTGGACTCTGATGAGTACTATAACCGAGGCAGACTTCCCAGGGGGCAATGAGAAAACATGGGCACAATCTCAATTAAAAGTGTTATTAGAAATCTTCTGATCGAATCCCCAACCTGTGAAATCCTGAGTGTATGGTTGGGGTATGAGGGCAAGATAGATGACTCTAAGTTACCAAAACAAAGTCGATTCAATAACATGCAAATGAATACCTCAAGGAAAGATGGAACTGCAAATCAGAGTGAAAAAGTTCAGAGAAGCCTTCTGATTGGCTAGGCTGAATCTGATGCTCATCCCTTCTACCAATCACAGAGGCCATAAAGTCTCAGGCTCTTATTTTTTGCATAAGTTAAGAGGTGGAGGCCAGGATCTGGGAAGGAAAACTATGTGATCTGAAGTTTCTGACCTTTCAGTGAATGTGAAGTGAGTATCTACCTTGTTTTTCACAGATAGCATGGTGAAGATTACACACTAGATGGGGTAGACTGAGGCTCTAAGGGACCCTGAAATGCTATAGGCAAGAAAAATGTGATGTATTCTTAAATAACTGACTAAAAAAACAGAAGGGCCCAGGCGTGGTGGTACACGCTTGTAATCCCAGCACACGGGAGGCTGAGGCAGGAGGATCATTGCAAATTTGATACCAGCCTGGGTTACAAAGTAAGCTCAAGGCCAGCCTGAACTGTATAGTGAGACCTTGCATCAAAAAGATGAAACAAAACAAAACAGTTACTTTGCATAAAAATGGATTACTTATGCTGAGAGGTATAAGTTTACTCTTGTTGCTTTAAAGATTAATTAAGAAATAAATATTTTATGGATTTCTCAGTTTTACTTTCTAATATGGTAGGTATTAATAGATTAATCGATGTAGCCTATATAAACAAAAGCTCTTTGGGATCCTCATTAATTTTTATGAATGTAAAGTGGGCCCTGGGACCAAGTAGTTTGAGAATTGCTGCCATAAGGTGATATTAAATTCTTGGCAATCAACAGGGGAAAGGAACTCATGTTTTTTTTTTTTTTTTCTGCCTTGTGTCTTTGTCTCCTGTAGTCTGGTTCAGTGCTGAGGTTCTACCATATGAGTGATGGCACTTGTCACACAGTGGAGAGAGCCCCATGGAGAGGGCAGCATCTACAGAGAGGACTGGAAAGATCCTGTTAGGCAGATGGGCCCATTTTGAACTTCCAGTTCCTCGGGGCAGGTGGTCATGACTGACTCACTACTTCTGAGCTATAGTTTCTCACTGGGGAAGTGTAGATGGTAACAGCGTACCCTCCCCACTGGGATTTTGTGAAGAGTGAATGAGGTGTTTGTGAAACCACTGAGCTTGTTGCCAGGTACTTAAGAGGTTCACCTTATACACTGGTTCACTTTCCTTCCTCAGGGGCATGAGGATCAGTCCCTTCAGGATCTCCACTCAGTCACAGAGGTAGTTTAAGTTGGTCTTTGGTCCCTTCTTGTCCCATATGTTTCTTGTCCCTAAAATGTCAGTTCTGTGGATTGTGGGACTCTCTCTTTTTTTCATTTCCTGGGATTTGCTTATTCTTGGTGGATACAGTGAAATCGCAAGGGAAATTTTAGACATGGATACTTCTTCAGTGGGGTTTTTACAAACATCCCCTTTGGGATCAGAATCAGCTTGCAGAGGAGGAGGAAAGGTCCCAATCTTCTTTTTTCTTCTTCTTTTTATTTTTTGAGAGTTACCTAGCAACTTTTTTGAGAGTTACCTAGCAACTGTTAGAACTCAGGTGAAGTCTGCTAATTAGATTGATATGGAGTATGGTCAGAGAAGAGTTGCTTAGCAACCAGCAGTCTCCTGGACCTCACTGCAGCATTTGGTGGACAGCATCCA
>RJWT010052953.1:0-10489 GCA_004365215.1 Cuniculus paca | reverse complement strand
CAGTTGTTTTGTTTTGAAGTCCTGTATTGCTTGCAGTGTTCTGTTCTGACCTGCTTTCTTGTGTTTTACTCTGCTTTGTTTTGTTTTGTTCTATTCTCTTTAAAATAAAAACTAAATATATATATATATATATATTTAGTTATAAAAACTAAATATAATATATAAATAAATATATAAAAACTAAATATATATATATAAATATATATATATATATACATATACACACACACCCAGAGATATGGAGAAAAGGAATTCAGAATTTGTACCCACTAGTTAGTCTATACAAAGTGTTTAGTCAAATCTAATTCAGAAATCCACTGACAGCTAAACTATGACTAATGAATGATCTGCTACATTCACAGCACACATTTCATGAACACAAAAATACCACGGGCCTTTGGCAGAAGTTACCTTGTCGGGTGTGGTAACCAAACTTGTCAGACCTTACATACTGTTTTATTTTAAAGAGAAAAGTCAACGCTAGATGACATGAGAGGTATACAAATCTTCACATCACAGAACAGTCTCGCTCAATGCTTAGTACCACACCACCTCATACATAGTGTTACACAAAGTCATTTCTTTCAAAAACAAAACTTGTAAGTCCTCAACGCTTGAATAAATGTGCTGATTCACAATTGACTTTGAATGGTTCATTGCACAGATAATACTCATTAGTGCTGTGGCATTGGTTTTGTTACCATGCACCCTTGAGGAAATGATTTTACTCTGAAGACCTCAATTCTGTCTGTAATATCAATGATTATCACTACAAAAATTATATGTTTCTGTACTTATGTATCACTTAATCCTGACAATTATCCCTTAGTATGCTATGTTCCTTATTTTACAGATAAGGAAATTGAAGGTGAGAAAACTTAAGCCAATGGCCCGAGGTCCCAGAACTAATAAGAACACAGCTAGAATCCAAATCCAAGTCTATCTGACTCTGAACTCTTTTTTTGCTTCTACACCAAACATTCTTAATGTCCATGTTGCTGAATACAAAAGTTCACTGCTTTAAAACTCTTAACTCCTGTATCAGTGAGTTTTATTAACTTAGCGAATTGTGTATCATATGGCATAGTGGTCAGCATTTATTATAATGCTTTAATTGTATTATATGTAAGATGAAAATTCTCTGATACATAAATCTAAATAGAAGAATAATTAGTTTTTCCTGGGCGAATCACAGTTTAGTGTCAATTTTCAATAGCAAGTTACAAGTACCAGGAAAGCAAGTTTTCTGTAACTTGCATGGATATGCAGCCAAATAATGATCGAATGTCTTTGCCTATTTTTTTCATTTTTTTATTCATTACTCTTTAAATATGTGAATTGTGGCAAAGCAGGGCACATATTTTTCCAAATATACTTTATCCTTAAAAGTCAAAAATCACATTTAAAAAAAAAAGCCTATTAGAATAGATTGGAAAACGTATGCAAAAGGGATTCTTTGTTTTGAATGAATCTTTACCCAAATCCCTAATTACCTCTAATGCTTGATGAAACATATCAAACTTCAAAACAATCTGTATAATCATTCGTTTTCTAGCCTTGAGGGTAGGCTAAATGATGATTAGATCTGAATGTGCACTAACACATACAGAAACTTCCACAAACTTATAATCTATTTTATTGAGGTAATGATATTTACCAAAAATGAACAACTGGGTAATCAAATACCCCTTTTAATAAAATGAGCAGTGACCCAGATTTTTGCTGATAACTTAAGTCATTATTTTCATGTCATTCTTGCATCTTAGCTAAAATTTAATTCTGATACAATCTCTACCAATGACTTTTGTCATCAAAAGTAGAGAAAATATTACAAGAGATATTTTTATAATATTTTGTCATTGAAAACTGATCAAAATATAAAGCAATATCAAGATAGGTAGTAGCAAAGTAAAGTAAATATTGTGACAAATAACTTTGTTGGCTGAACATAAGCATTTTAGTGCCCAGATTTAATTATCCATCTCAAAAAAGCAACCAGCATTCATACTAACTAGATAATGTTTCTTAAATCAATTTATTAAAATATAATGACTTATGTGTTTTAATGGGCTATAAGATCAATTATTTTTGCCTGGTGCCTATAATCTATTACAGTGAAAATATAATCACACTACTTGACTATTTATCCCTTTACAAAGGTTGTAGAGAAAGGAAAACAAAGAAAAATAAAGTATTAATACCTTCATTTTTCTAATACTGTGGCAGACTCTGTTTTATGTGTATTAATTATTTATGCACATTCTACTTCCTTGGTATCAGAATCTCCCTTGTGTTTGGAGTGGCAATGTGCCTTGTGCCTGAGAAAAGAATAAAACAGGTCTTAGCAAATACTGCTCACCAGGTTTCTGTTATCTCAGCCTCCACTGAATTAGATGACTTTATTACAGAGGTCTGTCCAGTGAGATACAAACAAATCTGTTCACCAGTTTCTGGGAAAGTCTTCTTAACTAAAGCAATCATGTAGCTGACATGGTTCTAGCCTGTCCTCTTTCCCTTCTTCCTCTTGTCCTGAACTGAAGATGATACAGATTTTTGCAACCTTCTTGCAACCATGAGGCAAAAGCCTAAAAGTGAGGCAAAAAAAATCACAGCTCCCCATCCTGATGCCATTAACTTGGAGAGCCCAAGACACCAGACATCTACCCTTAAAAACCTTTCTTAAACATGTAAAAAACTGTTCTACTTTTGAGACACTTTTTCTATTACTTGTAACCTAATATAATACTATGTAACACAGGTAACATATAAACAGCTGCAGGGCTTGGGATCAAGTACTATGGACTGAAACACCTAGAATAAAAGTTTATTCAATCAGCAAGAACCCACTGAAAACTAAGAGTTGTCCTAAGGTTTGGGGACACGTGATGAAAAAAACAGAATCCACTCTGAGAAGTAATGGTTTGGAATTTTATTAACTGTGAAATAACCCATTCATATCCCTTTATTCATAAACATTTAGGAAATAATTGTCAAAGTTAACGTTTGAGCTTAAAAGTTTGGATGGTAAAGGATAAATATTAATTAAAGCATAGACTTTAGAGATCAGTTATGAAAATACATGTCAAACTACAACTAAGGAATTGTTTTTTTGCACCTCGATATTTACTTTTACTACTCTTTAACATTTTGTATTTCATTATTGTATGTGTAGTATTATCTCATAAAGTTTACATCAGTATTAACATTAGAACATTTTTATACTATAATTTTTCGAGATTGACGCTGTATCTATAGCATTTTCTGAATGCTACTGGTACGTAAGTTTTACACGCACATTCACACATACATACACAGTCCTATACTTTGGATGTTAAATGTCTTCCCAAGACCCGTGTGTGAAAGGCTTAGTACCAGGCTTAGCACTGTTAAATGTGGAGGAAACTTTAAGAGGTGTGGCCTAGTGAGAGGTTCCCCAGTCACTGGGAGCAGGACCTGAAGGGAATAGCAGGACTCCAGCCACTTGCACTTTCTCTCTCCTGTTCCCCTGTTATGAGGGGAAGGGCTGCTTGGCCAGGCCCATTCTGCCATGCTGAGGGGCTTCAGCACAGACCCTAAGCAACAGGCCAATCGTGTGTGCCCTGAAGCCCCCAACTCTGTAAGCTCTTTCTGTTTCCAAGAAATCTGATAGTAACACAAAGGAGAAGAAAGCAGATTGTCCATGTTTTGTCTTTTAACTATGGTGTTTCTATCACCCACATTAGAATCACCTGCAATACCTTCTTTTAAAATGTAAATCCATTACCTTCTAAAACTAGGTGGACTTTATGAGTCTGCACTTTTAAAAGTTCTCCTCTACTAGACAATCTAAGTGACTTTTATACTATTTAATGAGCATTAGGTAAAACTAGCACTGGAATACGGCCAGGTTCAATAGGTGAATCTACTGTCACACAGTTGGATTGTAGTAACATCAAAGTGCAGTAAGAGTCTTTAAAATCTAACTTTTGGTCTTCATATTGATACCAATGGACAATGGCACCAGCTCTAATCCACACATTTCATTCTGAGCACCTCTGTTTTACACGAGGGTTCTTCAACATGGACAAAAATCAGGATCATCTGTGGAACATTTCAAACTACAGATTCCCAGATTTGGAAAGTACAGGTTTCCATAGAAATCTTTTTAATAAATTGTGATTAGGAGTTTAGGTGTCTCCAGGTACGGCATTCTTAATAGTGTTCTTAGTTTGGCTCTGATGAACATCTCTGTATCAGGAAACAATGGTTCCAGGTACACTATACAACATACCTTAATTTTTTTTTTGCTAGATGTATAGAATACTACACATCAATATGACATCACACTGATTTCCTACACAGTATTCCTTTTATGTGCTGACACAGAGTTTTTAAAATTGAGCTTAAGATGGAACTGAAATTCTAAAAACAGGATGCGGAAGCACAAGGGGAAAAGGAGGCAGAAACACAGTCAGGGGACCCAAGAATTCTATTGTTATCTGTTTTAGTGCTGGACTTCAGAGTAGTTTCTAATGAAAATTTCCACTACCTAGGAAAAAGAGGAGGAGGAAGAGGGGAAAACAGGAGAAGGAAAATGAGGAGGGAGAAAGGAAGGGGAAAAAAGAGGAAGGAGAAGAGAAGGAAAGGAAAGACAAAGAGGAAAGAGAAGAGGCAACAGAAAAAAAAAACACTGATAGTGTCATGTCCTTGGTTTTCCATAAAATATGAGAACCTATCATCAGATGAAAATTAATCAGTCCCGGCTATTTTGAAAACTAGGAATATTGTTCATTGCTAGTTTATATCCTGAACAAAAACACCACTGTGACCAGCTTCACTCAAACCCAAGAGTTAAGACAAAAATTGTCAGTCTGCTGATAAGCTGACAGATTCTTTACCAAGAAATGAGAACTATGCAACTCAAAACTCACACTTAAAACTGAGTCTGGTGGCGCAGGCCTGTAATCCCAGCACTCAGGAGACTGAGACAGGAGGATTGTTGCAAGTTCAAGACCAGCCTGGGCTACAAAGTGAGCTCAAAGCAGTCTGAACGGCATAGAGAGACCCTGTCTCAGAAAAAGAAGGGCCAGGGATTTAGCTCAGTGGCTTAAGTGCCTGCCTGCCAAGCATGAGGTCGTGAGTTTGATCACTGGTGCCGCAAAAAAAATAAATAAATAAATAAATAAAACACCTTACATTTAAGTTTTAAATTCAATTTTTTCAGCACTAATGAGCATAAGATTTTTCTTAATGCAGGTTTATGTTTCCTTACACATATATTTATGTCATTTTATGTTAATTTTAATGAATATACAATTTTTATAAAACATGAGTCTTTCCTTGAAAGATGATATACATAAATAAACTACAAGTCATAATACTAAGCACACCTAGATAAATGCAATCTTTAGTAGATTCAGTGGAAAAAGAGTCCAGCATCATATACACCTGACTCCTGTCCTGCCAAATTACAAGCCCTGTGATCTAGTACAAAGTACTAAACTTTTCCAAGATGAATTTCCTCCCAGAATCTGGATTGATAATATCAATCTCAAAGAGTTGTTGTAAGAATTAAAAAAGATTATACAGTAAGTTTTGAAAGAGCTATCAATTTCATCTTTTCTATCTAGGGAAAGCTTCCATTCAAAGAATTCTTATAACTTAGTAGAATTTAATATTAATCTGATTTTTTATATATTTATTACTATGCTATAGTAATCAAAAATGTTATTTTTTTGCAGATATAGTTAATTAAACACACTAACCAGAAACCAACAAAACTATACATAAAAAATGAACTTTTTCCCATATAAATGTATGTTTTAGTGTGGTTACAGTCACATAGGAGGTGGCAAACTTTCTTGCTATTTCATCTGAACTATTAAGAATTCTTTTCACATTGTAAATCTAAAGTACTTCATAAAGTATGCAACAGTGAAACTAGTCCAGGAAATCTAGAACAAATGAAAGAGTAAATCCATCCACTTCCAAGAAATTTTTAATTATTAAGAAACAGATGTTTTACATTGTTTCTCTGTAGGTAAAATTAAGTCATGCTTAAATAGAAAAATGTATTTTATGTTAGGGATATGGCTCAAGTTATACGAATCCTGAGTATTTATATTAAGAAACTACGGGAGTTGGGGAGCAGTAGTTGGTTAAATTACAAAGAGATAAAATGACCACAAAATATCTACTAATTATTTTCGAGAGCTTGCTAATCCCACTAGATCTTTCTTCTCATTGATACTTTTTTAAACCTGTGACAAGGTTTACTGGCATATTTCTTAGTGTTAATTTATTTTATTTGGTAAATCACACAAATTTCAGTTGGCAACTTCACAATTTAAAAGAGACTTTATAAAGTCAAAGATTCTAAGGTATATTAATGATAGATGTAGGAAAAGAGCTATATTAGTTCCATCTGTGATACAGTAATAAAGTGAGACAGTCATGACTAGAAGTGGTGACTTTAAAATCACTTGAAGTTACTTAATAACAAATTTACAGACTGTAACATAGTCATGGGGAACTAGCGTTGAACCTGGCTCTCACTGAGTCTACAGCCAGCCAAGTGTTTCTTCATCCTTTTGCAGGATTACCCACAGATACACGTGTGTCACGTCATACAAAGAAGTAAAAATACAAATCCTTCTCTGATAGGGTTCATCTGGAATGAAATTGGGCACAAAAATTTGTGGAGATCAGTCCCTATGTAGCTTAAGGACGAAGTCATCCAGATAAAGGACGAAGGTGAACGTTTCTTATACTGAGCTCTAAGCAGCAGCTTCACAAAGAGCTGCTCACCACAGGAGGCTTCGTGCTGAGACCGGAAAGCTGGAGAGGTGAGACAGGAGGAAATCACTGAAAACACTGTTCTCAGACTCAAGGAGTTTGGGTTTTATCCTAAGGACACTGGAGGGTCATTAGAAGGCTTTACCCAGGAATAAGAAAGGGCTGCTTGAGCTATTCTGAAGTCAAGTGCTTTTCTTCTGGCATTTCCATTTACAATAAATATTAGACAGTACTCATTGACTAAGGCAGAAAATGAGAACTTGCTAAATGTCAGAGTGCCAGCCCACGCTCATTTTTTTAGCACATGCAATGCTTAACATTTAAATATTGCTAGCTATATACGGTAACTTTTACAAAGCACTTTAACAAGCTGAACCCACTTAATCTTTACAATCATAAGCCATACTATGATAATAGTCCCATTTTACAGATACGAAAATACAGGCCTAGAGAGTTTACTAGTCTGCTCCAGTCAGCCTAAGAGCCAGGCCCTCAGCTCTCTCCTGTCATCTTCACAATAGTCTACAGCCCTGCCTCTGCTGTTGTAAGACTTAGCTTGTTACTGGAGCTCTAATTTTTTAACAGATAGAACTTTGTTGCTTCAGCTCCTCAGCTTATCATAATGAATTTCTCGATCCTACAGGCTCTTTTATGAGAATTACATGGGATACTGTACTTTTAAATGTAAAAATGAGTATAAAATATTTACTATAAGCCTGTATCTATAAAACAGGAAAACACTCCAGGGTTGACTTGGGGTAGAGAGAAAAACTGAATACATTTCACATAGAACCTGTCTGTGCCCTGTCTTCTTATGAGAAATAATGTTGCCTAAAAAATATAATTTGTCACAAGTTAGGGCAAAATTACATCTTCAAAACTCCCTTCTGTACTTTCAAAAGTAAGGTGTAGGATAAGCAATAAACTACAATGTTTAGAGGAGAGTTTCTTAATGAGATTTTGGGCACCCAAAGCTAGATCTGGACTCTACTGTGGGCTAGGGACTGTTAACTAATACTAAAACAACAGAAAAATTGAAATAGCAAAGAATACATGACTTACAATGAAAAAGAAGTAGACATGTGTAAAGAGATGTTGTCTTGTGCTAGCAGGGCTCTGGGTCACAGCAGAGGGCACTGTCCACATAGGGTAAATCAAGCAAGATGACCAGTAGTTGGTCAAGGGTCTAATGAGAGGAACAATACGGAAATGTGAAGAAGCGGAGAGGAGATGCCTCCCCTCACCCACTTAATGCACTTTCCACTCTCTGTGGAAGAAAACAGTTTGGATGGAAAAGGAAATGCTAACTGTGATGTTGTGAGGAAAATTCCCCCTCATGTGCAAGACCAGGACTACAGGGCTGACATCACCTATTTCAGAAATGCAGATCTGGCGAACTACTTAACTACTTCGCACTTGCTTTCCTTGTGTGTAATGTAGACTGACGATAACATTAATAATAGCAAAAAGGCTGACATTTTAGGCTTAGAGAAAATAAATTAATGAATCTAGAACAATGGGTGGTACCCAGTAAATGAATAATGAATATGAGTTATGACGACTGCATACTATGCATGCAATCATGAGTACCCCAAACATATCTCATGATATGTTTTGTGACTAATAAAACACACCTGCCCATCTCCTGGGGAAAATATGATAAACTGTAACATTTATGAGTCATTATCCTTGGGCTGGTGATTTTTCCCTTTACTTAATAATCAAATGACAACATTAAACATTAAATGAGGGAAAACAGCAGAAAATTAGGATGGATCTCTGTAAAACCTGCATATGCAATCGGTTTTGTTGCGCTGCTTTTCTAGCAGAGATTTCCTTTCATCATTCAAGTCAGGGAAGATGATGATCTGTGATGTGAACTCGTGTCCCAAACATGTCACAGGGGGGCAGGGACTAACTTCTGACCTATACCTATGTAGCTCTAGCTATTTTATTAAACAACACAGGTATGTGATGGGGTTTGTTTCACAGTAACTCTGTGAGTGTGCTTGCACATCTCCATTTCGACTATATACAACCTGAGGTGGACAGGTCAAGACCATGTGCTGAACCACAGCAGAGCAGGGTTCCACATATTTCACCCACTCATTCTCACCTGTCTCGCAGGAGGCACCAGTCATGTAGAATTCACTAAGTTTAAGCTACAGGACCCTCAGTGTCACCAGCCCCTTCCATTAGTAAAGTGTTCACAGGACCTGTATTTTCTTTTTTTTTTTATTTTAAAGAGAATAAAAACAAAACAAAACAAAACAGAGTAAAACACAAAAAGCAGATCAGAACAGAACAATGCGAGCAATACAGGTCTGCAAAACATAACAGGAAATTAACAATGGCTACCCTAGTGTCTCTTGTTTTCTTCGAGATGGTTGCTCATACATTCACACACAATAAACTCAAGCAAAACAAAACAATATAAAACCAGCTAAAACTAAAGAGTGAAAGCATTACAGGCCTTCAAATCACACAATAAGAAATCAACAATGGCTACCTTCGTGTCCTCTGTTTTCTTCAAAAAAGCTGATCATATCTTCTCACATATTGTAATCAAGTAGTAGAAAACAGACTTAAACCAATCAAATCAAAGAATAAAAGAATTATTGAACTTCAGGACCTGAAAATATGAAATCAGCTATGCCTACCATAAGGTCTCATTTTCTTCAAAGTAGCTGTTCATATTTTAATATTTAATAAAATCTGCTCTTGTAAACTCTTTAGGAGTAGTACAAGACCTGTATTTTCCTTAAATTGGCAAAAGTAAGATAACTGCATTTCTTTTCTTAAAGAACTTCCTTTAAACAGTATCCATGTGTACCCTGATGCTTACACAGCCAAGAGGTAAAGATCTAATTGGTTACAGTCATAGGTTTCTGCTGTTCCCTGAAACTTGATGTAGCTCTATCAATGGGAAAGTTATTTCATCTCATTTGTCCTCCACAATAGTTAAGTTAAATATGTTGTTCTTATGTTCCTAATCAGTTACTAGAGTCATAAAAAATCAAATACGTAGCCACAAAATTTAGAATTAGTAAATGATGAAAACAAGAAAAACAAAAACATATTTGTTTTCTAAAATCCAAAATCAGGGTATTTGTTGGCTCTTTCTGAATTTTCTGTGATTCCACGGCACCTACTTCAGAACTACTTTGTTTTCCAGGTTTCTTTCCAAATGTATGGCCCCAAAACTGCAAGATCAGAGGGCTCTGTAGTTCTGCTCTCCTGGTTGCCCGTTTCTTCCACAGAAATCAAATAAGACGGTTACAAACTAGACATGCAGGTCAGAAGTCAAGCAGTCCCTTAAAAGGCTGGCAGCCGTTCTCTGAGGACATTCAGCACACACTGCCACACTGCCTGCGGTGACACTGGCTAGAGAGCGGCCCCAGGCATCTTCCACAGGGTTGGGCAGGCTACCTCACCTTCCCTGCTCCTACGGGGAGGTTCTGGGTCAAAGACCATGGCTCAGGCAACCAGTGCCTGCTGAGGACTGCTGGGTTGAAGTGGTATCAGCTGGATCCACCTCCTGAGTTTATCTTTCCACAGAAAAGACATGCACTACATCCTAAAACAGTATGTCCAACCAGTGCAAAGTGAACTATCTTGTAAGGCAAAGCTGACAGACACCTTAAAGTATACATGCATTAGAGCAAAAAAAAGAAAAAAGTATGCATTAGGTTGATACCATCTTTTTTTTTTTTTT